>JAFIDM010078945.1:20442-30580 GCA_023159025.1 Thereuonema tuberculata | reverse complement strand
TTTTTCAAACTTTTTTTCTTTCTTGTTTGTTTTGTGTTGATCTACTTTTAATTTCAAGGACCTAAAATGATGGAAAGTGACATTTTCAGACAAAATCATAGAAATAAAATGATTCCTTGAGATTCATTATTGTTGCTCGTCTATTTTGATTCTAAACTTTTTTTCCCCCTGAGATTATAAAAAGATAACTGGCTGTATGCAATCTATGGGATGCTTCTTTTTTTTTTTTGTCTGTGGTTTGTACTTTTTCTTTTCTGTATCATTTAGTTTATGGTTTTTGCATTCTGAATTTGTTAAAATAATCTGCATTCTAATTAACTCACTCAAAAATTCCTAGAAATGAAGCTTTTTTTTCGTAATTTGATTAAGATATCTTTTAAACATCAATGTTACATTTCTTGTAGGAAACAAATTTATCTTTTGTTGGTACCCAGTATGATATCGAATATCATAAATTTCACGTACATTATTATATAACATGTTTTTACCCAAAAACTTTCAAAAATTAAAAAAGATGTAAACGTGAAGAGATCTCACAATAATAAAGACATAAATTGCTTTCACAGGTAGATGCTATGCTCTTCTGATGCCTCTTGCAATCGAGAATACTGCTGTTTTCCTGTTCCATAACTGTTAATGTGTATGGCCCTTCTCTTCAGTGGATCATAAAGCTCTCTAACCAAATAAAAAACTGTTGGTCAATTTCCCAGTGGCCCCCCCCCCCCCCCCCCCAGCAATCTTGCTTTCTTCACTTTCAATACTGTGGAGGCCATTCACAATTAAACCATTTCCATCCACTGTTAAACATCCATAGATAATACCAAGTTACATACATATACGACATCTAAACTCATAAAAAATCATATCCTGTGAACACATACCCACTTAAGCTTAGCCTAAAAATCAAATTATAAACATATATTTTAAGGGATCGATTTACTTTGTAATAAACATTTGACATCCATTTAAAGAAATGGCATTAGAAAATGCTTCTAACTGTTTGTATACATGATTCAAAGCTTATGAAAATAAGTCCTTCCTTAAACATCACTTGAAATTTAAAATTGCCTTGACATAGACCGAGGATTGGTAAACTGTGGTCTGCATGCCAGCATATGGCCCACCGGTGTGTTCAACATGGTCTGCAGGATAAATAATTAAAATGTGTTGCATTGTGTCCTATTATATTGCCACCCTTACTCTTTTCTAATGTGCTGTGCGCTACATAAAAAAAATAAATAAAAAGTTCTCTGCTACCAAAAGAGAACAGAAAAAATAAAACAAAACTACCTTTACCCACCTTGATCCAGTTGAGTTCAAGAGGTGACTCGTGTGGGGGTCATTCCGCAGCAGCTGGGCCCATAGAGGTACTACAGATAATCCCCCAATTAACCTCTCTAACCTGGACAGTTAACCTCGTTAAGATTAACAGATACTCCCTTTAATAACGCAGTCAACACTTAGACTTAGAAACCCTTTTCTCTCGCTCCCTATCCTTACTTTGGCCGCTTGAAAGTTAAATTTTACTCCAAAATAATTATGCTTGAATTTAAAATAAACACACCGGTAATTACGCTTACTCCCACTAATCAAATGAAACCACCACAAAATAGATACACACAAAAATACTTTATTTTCAAACTTAAGATAATCCAAAGTATCACTGTTTTCACCTTTACGAACTTTAAAGAAACACTGTGAAATAGGGCTTTCTAGTGATAATAAAACACACAAGTAAACAATATTATTGGATACACCTGACTTCATATAAGTAAACCTCTGATCTGTTTAGTTGACAGATCATGAACACCCCTCCCCGCTCGAAGGTACCTAAGCCAAAACCCCAAAAACAATTACACATAAAAGGTTAGATAAAACACATGGAATATAATCACACACAGGATAAATAATTTTACTAGAAAATAATTGTCTTCGGTTCGCCTTTACTTCCGAAGTTAGCTGTTTCTGAATCAAATCAACCTTCCCCCTCCTTATTGTTTATAAGTTAACTGCAACAAGATATATAATATTCTTTAATGTTTACAATATAAAATATTATCTTAACTAAAAGGTATTTGGAAATGTCCTTCCAACAAAAAGTATCAACTACTTAAAGTTCAGGCTCCCTGTAGGAGGCTACGCAGCTGAGTTTGGCCTTCCACCCCGTGCGTTCTAAACAAATTTCTCAGATTATTATTAAAACGGGTATTTCTTCTGAGAAACACGAGTCCAACCTTCACTACGATTAATGTTATTATAAATATCATCACGATGATATGTCCTTTCACGAGTTCCGAAACTTTACGATAACCTAAACACAATGTGTCCTTGTAACTTAACATTTGCGGTCATTTATCTTAATAACGGCTCTCACTTTGTGTTTTACGACGGTGACTGTCTTTTACGATGAATTTATTCTTCTATTTTCTAATTCTTTATTTGTTTCTTCTTTTCTCTTTCACGATATAGTTCGTGTCGTACGTGTTAAGAGAAAGTTTCATACTCACAGAATCCTTTTGCCCGATTGTTGACTTCTAACGTTTTCCGGCAATGCATCGTACGCTACCCTTCTTTGGTCCACGGAAAAGTCTGCAGCAATGATTACACCCTCTGGAACCGTCTGTTAGGATTTCCTTGACACTGATAGGATGTGTAAAACGTTGTATTTCACTAGTTTATAAGACACCACACATTTTTTTGAGAGGCAAAGTATCCAGCCTCGGGCCACATGTAAAGTTTCCATGGCGAACACCCCCGAAGAGCTACCTTTCACCTCACGGTCCCAAGTTCATCTCTCGAGAGAGGAAAAGAGAATAATGTCTTTCACTGTTCCCTCTCCCAAAAGTGATCACGTCATGACTCAATCACCAATTAAAACACAAAAAACTGATCATCTGACCTGGCCATGCACTGTTTTGCACTCCACACTTAAGTTAAAGGATGCCACGACAGGCCTTTGCAGGCCCAAGGGCTCGCGGGAGGTAAGGTCCCGGCGTTACTAGACCAACGGGACTAGGTTGAGGTCAGCCCGACGGCCGCCCACCTTTAACTCCCGGGAAAGAAACCCGGTACCCATTCTACAGAGGGCTGGTTAGGCCCTAGGACCCGTTTGGAAGAGAATGGAGCGTGGAAAAATTCCCGTCTCCGCCGAGACCGGGAATCGAACCCGCGACCTCCAACCCGCAGCCAAGCGCCTTACCCACTTGGCTACCGGGCCGACTTTGCATTCCACACTACGATCTGGAAATCGCAACTATGTCCCGCGAGTCACGTGACAGGTTCAAAGTTCAACAATTCCTTCTCATGGAATCCTTGTTTACTCAGAGTTCCCACGCTCAAACAGCTAATCAAACTATAGTAATAACCACAAAATAAAATAGATACTACTTCTTAACTTAAAATAAAATACAAACGAATATAAAATAAATCAACTGACTTCATGACAGCAACACCTGCAAATATTACTATATAAAGAAAATACAATTGGTTCTTTAATTTTAATGATAATCCAAACAACAAGTTCATATATATATAAATTGAACAAACAGATTATCCTTTCACCTAGCCCAATTTCACCATTACTCAAAAAAACACAGGTTTATACATACTAACGCGATCTCACGCCAAAGGTAAACGCTAACTCCCCCTGAGAGAAAAGGTTCATCACCCCAATTAAATTAAACTTAAAATTAAAAATCCGAAAAAAAAAAAAATCCACAGTGTTACATCTTGAACTACTCCTTCACAAGTGCAAACCAGCCTTTCCATTCCAGGCACACTACATGACATCTAGTCAGTTCTCTTACATATAAAGATCATCTTTTGAGTTTGTCGTGTGCTATTTATTTAGTATACTAACAAAAAAAATAACATAATATTGAGTTCATCTTTGAATAGAGTAAATAGCCCGTGAAAAAAAATTGTTTTATTTGGCCTTTCTGTAAGTAAGTTTGCCCTTAAGCCCAGTCCACACTTGGAAACATTTTCAGAAAACATTGTTTGGAAATTGTTTGCAAACATGTTTTTTTTTTGTTTTCTTTTTGTTTTTGAAGATGTTTCGAAATTGTTTGTAAACAGTTTGCAATCAATTTGAAAACAACTTGGAAACTATTTACTCAACAAATTCGTGTTTTTTCAAGAAAAAAAACCATGTTTCTTGGTTTCCATTGAAAATCGACAAGCATCAAACAAAGTTTCCATGTTTTTTACAAACACAGTCTGTAAAACATTTGCTTTCCCTGAACAGTAGTCATTCTTCCTTGGCAAGTACTGTGTCAACGTCTCTGCTCATTTCTCCTTTATTTTTATCTATTCATTCTATTTTTATTGAATCTGTTTTCTTAACCCTCAAACCCTACCCATCCTGGGAGAAACACTATTACTACCCAGGGGTTCCAGGGACCCCAACATTTAAAACATTCATATTTGTGAAATAAAAACAATTTAGTATTTATTACTAAAGATAGCTTAATAAGCATTATAAAAATATATTAATTGTTTTTGGTGATACATTCTTCACACCCAGATACAGTACGTTCACCACAGAGGGGTTTTCGGCACATGCCACAGGTGACCTTCGTTTTACGGTCCTTACCCCTTGGGCACACGGCACATCTTTTTTTTTTTTTTAGCCATTGGAGCAGGACTTAGATAGAATGTTTGTAAAATTCCTCCAAGGAGAACTTGGAGATTTGTTGGCAAAGAGGGCCATGTAAATCGTTCTTCCATTTGAAGGGTGATCAGATCCAAGGCAAGTTTTTTCAAGAAATTACGTCTTTTTGTGTGGCCATTTTTAGCAGCACATATGAATTAACACCCACTATATTCAGGAGGCCAAAGAAAAATGCCATTGGCCATCTTTTTGTTCTTCTAGATACGCTGTACTTCTGACATAATTGGTTCATCAAATCGATGCCGCCTTTTATCTTATTATACAACTCCGGTAATTGATTCTTTGCATCAGGATCTGCTGTTGCATGCATAGTTGACAATATGGGGACTATTTTTTTTCTGTTTGGGCTTTAGTCAGCAGTAAGACAAAAGAGTAAATTTTTCTGAAAAGGCAAACTTTGCTGTGTTGCGATTGCGGTCGTTTAGCTCAAGGAAAGAAGGTGGAATTTGTTTTTACGTAGGGCACCTACAAGGGTCACTTGCTTTTGCAACGAATCTTTTGCCACTGGTATTGAAGTGAACCAATTATCACAAGTGAAGTTACGGTTTGTGCCGTGAATTGTCTCAGTCAATTTCAAAGTAAAGAAATGATCAGATGGCATCCCAGAAGCAGAATATCAAGCGACGTAGCGCATTGTCGCAGAAAGAAAATGAGGGCTGCAGAAAGATATTGTATAGAACAGGGGAGGGCAAGAAGTCGATCGCGGTTGAGGATTTTGAGATCCCGGTTTTTTTTTAGTCTTAAGGTGACCGCGCCACTTGGAGTATACTTGAGGTAGCCCTTACCTTACAAAAGTCTGCCCACCCCTGGTATAGAATGAATGTTTTTTTGCGGAACGTAAACGAAAAAAATGCCCGCATCCGCAGAAAGTTTTTCGTCTTAGCATCAATCGTTGCAAAAAGATAAAAAACATTCTGCCTCCGGGGATGGCATATTGCAGGGCATGAACCTTTGCCCAAATATACAAAAGCATCTAGCAAATAAGCTGTTTTGGCATGGCAAGTCATCAAAATTTTTATGCCATATTTGTCTGGTTTGCTGGGAATGTACGTTTTAAAGATACAAACACGAACAGAAATTTTAAAATAAGGCGTTGTTACTACCCTGGGGTCTGACGAATCCCAAAACAGCAGTAATTACGTCTACAGTGCTAGCGCACTACTAGTGACAAGATGGCCGCCCACGTAATAAAGGATTAGCTCCAGTAACATAACCATGCATTTCGTTTCCACGAAAATATTTGCAAAAAATTAATCACTGGGGTTTGGTGGACCCCCGGGAAGGGTTTAAGGGTTAAATGTGGACACAGGAGAATACCCTACAACTCAATGAGGAGTTTCAGTCTCATAGAATACTTTGGGACATTACGAGTACAAAAATAGGATTAAGAAGCTTTGAAGGAAATCGCAGACATATTTCCTATCAGCAAGCAAGAGATTAACATGAAGCTGAAGGCTCTCCGTGTCCAGTTGCGTAGGGATACATAAGCTATTAATTCAGGCTCCTCGGCAAACATCTCCATCTTGACTGGCAGGTCTGTATGCAAAACATTTTAAAAACATGTTTCTACAATGTTTTTTTCAAACATGTTTCCAGTTTTGCAAACGATTTGGAAACTGTTTTCGAACAGTTTGCAAACTATTGGGAAACAAAGGAAACTGTTTGCAAACAATTCCCAGAAACATGTTTCTAAGTGTGGACTAAAGCCTAGTCCACACTTGGAAACATTTTCAGGAAACATTGTTTGGAAATTGTTTGCAAACATGTTTTTTTTGTTTCCTTTTTGTTTTTGAAGATGTTTCGGAATTGTTTGCAAATTGTTTGTAAACAGTTTGCAAACAATTTGAAAACAACTCGGAAACACTTAACAAACAAATTCGTGTTTTTTTGAGAAAAAAACATTGTTTCTTGTTTCCCATTGGAAATTGAGAAACACGAAACAAAGTTTCCATGTCTGGACGTGTTTGCAAACACAGTTTGTAAAACATTTCCCTCCCCTGGACAGCAGTTATTCTTTCTCGGCAAGTACTGTGTGAACGTCTCTGCTGCTTTCTCCATTATTTTTATCTATTCAATCCTTTTTATTGAATCTGTTTTCTTACTGAGATGTGGACGCAGGAGAAGACCCTACAACTCATTGAGATGTTTCAGTCGCAAAGAATACTTTGGGACATTACTTCCTCTGAGTACAAAAATAGGATTAAGAAGCACGATGCTTTGAAGGAAATCGCCGACAGATTTTCTCTGAGCCAACAAGAGATTGACAAGAAGTTGAAGGCTCTCCGTGTCCAGTTTCGCAGGGAGCACAAAGCTTTATGTAATTTGAGGAAAAGTGGTGCTTCTCCCAAGAAAGTGGGGTGGTTTGGATACGAGCCATTACTCTTTTTGCTAGGTTTTCAAGAATCTCGAGGGAGCAGAAGTACTGACCCTTCAAATGATCATGAAACTGAGGTAGTTATATTTCTTTTTCAAATTTATCCTTTTCAAGTTTATCGTATTATTATTAAAAAAATTACTACTTTTTCAGGGTTATCAAATAAATTAAACATGTGGAACTTTACTTTAAATTCGTCAAGTGTATTTTTTTTCCCGTTCCCTAGTATTGTATTCTTTTTTTATTACTTTTTTTACAATTTTTATTCCCAAAATATTAACAATGAATTGTGGCGTAGCAACGCCTTTGGGGGCCCGGGGCGGGAGTTTCATTATTCCACAACCAAAAAAAAAAAAAGAAAGGAAATCTTGCTTTAACAACCAAATAAAAAGGAAATCTTTTTTTTTTTTTTGGTTGTTAAAGCAAAAGGAAGTCTTCCTTTAACAACCCCAAAAAAAAGCTGGCTGGTGGGGCCCCTCTCAGGCGGGAGCCCGGGGCGGACCGCTGATGATGGGAAGCTATGACTCCCTGAAACTGTCCAGGAATTGTTTTTAAATATATTAATTTTTATTTATTTTCTTAACTAAGATTTTTAACATAAAATCTGTTTTAATTGTGTGTCTCCAGTAATTTTTATAATCTCTGTCAAAACCTGAAATGTAACATTTCGCAGATACCGCAGATAAAGCGTCCCTAAAAACTTTCCCAATATTCTTTGTAACTGTAAACAATTCAAATAGTTTCCTGTTTAATCAATATTGTATGATAATTGAGCCCACTATGAAATTGATATCGTTGTGTTTATCAGTAACCCACAAGCAAAAAATTAAAACTACACATTTCATTGAAGTCTGGTATTGTAAAGAATGTAATGTTAAATGAAGTACAAGTACAAAATGACTACTAATTATTCAATTTTTCAAATATATTGATATATAAAGAATTACTTTCTCAGCCAAGTTTGGAACAATATATAGACTACAACTGTGTTACAAAAGATACAAATTCAGTTCTTTGACTGTCTCATTGTAAATAAAACTTCAAGCACACTGAATCTGCCAAGGAACACTTCCTTCTGATGAGTTGAAGTAGTCCCTGAAGTCATTCCTAACTGTTTCTGCTGAGTTCACACTTCTGCGTGGCAAAACTTGCAAATTAAGGAGGCCCTCATTGTTTGCTATTTCTGCTCTCCATGTCCCAGGAACAATATTGCCATCTTCAAGATCCTCAACGTCAAATGTTCCTTTTGGAGAGTATAAGCTTCTGGATGTCGAATCTCGGCGAAGGAAGTTGTGTAAATAAATGGAGGCTAATGTAATACTTTCCACTTTGTATGGATGCAATGCTATTGTTGTTAGAAAAACCCTAAATTTCACAGACAACACTCCAAATACATTTTCCACTAATAGGCGTGCCCGGCTCAATCTGTAGTTAAATATTCTTTCTGCTGTCATTGAGCCTAGCTGTCCAGGATATGGTTTCATTATGTTTGTCGTTAAGGCAAACGCATCATCAGCAACAATTACAAATGGTACAGGATCACGTCCTTCAGAGAGGGCTCGGGGCTGAGGTAGCTTAAGTTCATTTTTTTCAAGCTTCTCACATAAAGTTGTGTAACCGAAAACACCTCCATCTGATATCCGACCTTGGCAACCGACATCAGCAAACAAAAAGTTGTAGTCAAAGTCCACAAGGGCAAGTAGAACAATACTAAATCTTCCTTTGTAATTAAAGAACATACTACCGCTGTCAGGAGGGGCTTGAATGTGGATGTGCTTACCATCCATCGCACCCACGCAGTTTGGAAAGTTCCATCTTTTATCAAATCCATTAGCAATGCCCATCCATTCTTCTTCTGTTGATGGCATCTGTAATAAAAAGGAAGGTTTATGAGTAATTAATTGTACTAAAACTATAATTAATTTGTATTGTTTCAGAGAGACGAAAGCCTATCAGAGATGGGAGATGAGGATGAAGACAAGTTCGTCGATCCCAATGTAAATGCGACTGCAAACGCCAGCGGAAGCCAGATTGTTGACTTGACTGAAAATTGTAAGAAAGGGACCCGTAGTGACAGTCCTCAGATGACAGATAACAAGATTTTTTTCCGAGTTCCACAGTCAAAGGACAATAAAAAAAAAAGACTTGAACAAGTTGATGAAGCATTCAAAACCATGACAGAAATAAGAGAAAATGCTGCAAAACGTGATGAATACACAATTTTTGGTGAATTAGTGGCTAACAAATTGCGGAAATGCTCCAGTTCTCCACGAGATGTTGCTATTGCTCAGCACAACATTAGTGATATTCTCTTTAATTTAGAACTTGGGATTTACAGAAACGCAGTTCCATTCCACGGTAGTGGACAGTTTGGCAGTAGACAGTTTCATGCACAAGATGGGTACAGCTACTCTGCATCCCCTAACAGCAGTACCTCATCACGTAGCCCAGTATTAACAAGCGTGGAAAACATGCATCAGTCTCCTATATCTAACATGTCTGAGTTCTCTGGCAGTGGTACCAGTTATACTGCAGTTACTGGAGACCAGACTGCAACTATACTCCACCATACTGCAAGTATACTTGGTGATTTCCCTTGTACAAATCTAATTTCTTTGATAGTTCTAATGGAACTTTTAAATTGTGTTTTTTTTTTCAGGCTTAACAATTCAATTTTGTAATTTTATGGTCATTTTCTGAATACTGTACTTTTCTGCTTAAATGTTTTTGTAAGGCTTCCTATTTTAATAAGCATTCAATAATCAGTAATAATAAGTAAAATAAAAAATCTATAAGTATGAATTGTGTTATCAAATTCCTTAAAAAAACATTTTTCCCCCATTTTAGAAGCAAACTGACTGTCTTGTTTTCGAAGACAAAACAAATACAAAATGAAAAAGATAAAAATATACAGTGAAACCATATTACAGCTTTTCCACGAAGAACAAGTATACTACAAAATGAAGGAGAAGTTAGTAAGAAATTTAGGCCTCCCAAAAACATGGAGGGTAGTGTAACTTAAATTAACACACTGAAATTTTTTTAAAGTTTTACTAACAGTTTTTTTAAGTTTTACTAACAGTTTTTTTAAG
>JAFIDM010078945.1:0-13276 GCA_023159025.1 Thereuonema tuberculata | reverse complement strand
TGTACAGCAAAGAAGTATACATGAAAAGACAATCGTTTGGTGTACTTTCTCTAACTATTCATAGAGCTAGTGATGATGATAGGTAGTGGTAGCTTACACCTAATAAGTGATTTTTGCTCACATTATCTCCTTTATCCTTTACGAGGATCTTTATTCTAAGAAAACAAAGAAAAGATCCAACAGTTTCTTCATGTGATAATGTTATTCTGTGCCTTGCAGTTCCATCTGTCTGTCTGTCTGATTTGTGGCCATCAGTATGAATATGGGCATTTGCAGTCAGCTCAATACTTTACAACTGTGTATCTCTCTCAATTATCAAGTTATTAATAAAAGTGTTTTTCAAGATAATTTTATATAATACAAGCAAACATATTCCTCACATTATAATCATAATTTTTTAGGATGCCCATTTGCAGCAATTGCTGTTCAGTTTGGCTTATAGTAACCATAGATAGTTCCATGGATTTACTTACCAAAATTTAATGTTGGCTTCATTAATCTTTTTGTAGTAAACCTTTTTTTTTGCCAGAGTGTGTTAATGTAAATAACTTCTGTTTTTTCAAAACTGTAACTTTGTTGTAGTGTTTTATTTATTCGCAGTTGTTTTTCTTTGTTCCTTTTGTTGTAATATAAGCTTTGTAGCTGATATTCATTTATTTTGTGATTAAAAAAACAACATTGAAACGAAAAAGGCAAAATAATCCCCGAATTGTGTTTATTGTACGAGAAATAACATAATTAATATTCTATCATTAAAATAATATCAGGACAAAGCTTCAAGATTTCCAGTGAACCTTGTTATTGTGATAAATTAATATTGGGTTGGCCAAAAAGTTCATTCATTTTTTTTTTATGTACTTTGGCTCTAGTAGCATTTAGTTGTCTTAAGCGTCATTCGATATCATTTTGTTACAGCTGTGATATCAGAATGTATTTAAAACAAAGCTGATCATAATTGACGAAGTAGACTTTATCCTGAAAACTTTTCCAATTATTCCGATTCCAGTACTACAGTTTTCATAGGCACTTATTGCATATTTGACCTTTTCGAGGTCTAGAAGTTATTTTTGTCTTTTTTTTTTTGTTCAGTCCAAAATAAATCTATGCCCTATTCAGAAGAAAGAAATTAGACAGAACTTCATTAAACACAGCAAGAGATTTGCCCTTCACTGGGAAGTTAAAAATAAACGTTTGCAATGCAAAGGAGCAATAAGAGAAGAATATACTTGTTTAAAAAAACATGCAGACAGTAAACATTTTTTCAACAAATAAATTAGAATTTTCCATTTTTTTCCTTATAAGTTCTAGATTAGTTGAAGTAATAAAGAATGCAAGAAACTCTTAATAAATTTATAGTTTTTGAGAAATTTATAGGTTTTAACTTGAGATGTAAAACAATGCTGTATTAGTGCATACCTTAAGCTATATGTGGTTCAATTTTAAAATATGAGTTAATTCTTGGATAGTTAATTGTATTAAGAGCTGACGAAATATATTTGTTGGTACAATAATAAAGTGTAATAGGTAATGTAAAAGTGACAACTTTTTTGAAGAAAAAAGTTCTACAGTTGACATACAGATAGACATACAGCTACATTGTTGACAAAATGTAATTTTGTGCTTTTATTGCCAAATGTGGAAATAATTTATAGGTTTATCCCAATTGAACTATTTTTGTTGTTTCCTTTTAGATTTGTAATTGATTTGTGTGCCTACCACAACTGAACTATCTTAAGAAAGCAGTTTTTTTCTCTATTTTATTTTGATAAAAATAAAATGAAAAGTATGAAAATATAATATCTTTTTTTATCAAAATAATAAAATGTTTTTCTTTAATACTAGTATTTGTACATATTTTTCATCTATGCATTGTAAAATGAGATATTCATAGTTGAATGCTGAAATAAATTCTTGTTTTTACAGTAATTCTCAAATGTGCTGAAAATTAATAGTAGTTAGGCTATGTAGAAAAACACTGAACAAAAACTGAATAGTCAATGGAAAGAAAAATATTTTATAAATATGCTCATGCTTGAGAAAAATGCAACACCATGAAAGAAACATGCAAATGAAGTGAAACTTACAGGAAATATAAAGCAGGGTATTATGTGCACATGATTAAAATTTGAGAATGATTGCACATGCCTAGACTCAGCAGTGCCCTCTGAACTGTCGTGAAAGAACATATAATTAGAGGACAGCTGTGGATCCAGACAAGTAGTTTTTCATCGTCAGTGAGCAAGAATGTGCCTACTGTCAGTATGCCCCGTCGACATGAAAGGGTGCCTTGTTAGCGAGGTACGGAGTTTTAACAGTGCCAAATGATTGGCTTGTTTGTAGTAGGGTTTTCATTCTGTGAAATTGCTACTTGTATGCGGCATAATGCAACGCCAACGATACGAGTGTGGAAGCAGTGGACTGACAAGAACAGGACGAGTCGAAAAGCCGGTAGTAGACCACAAAATGACTACACCATGAGATGATAGACATCTCATCCGCATGGCATTCAGCTTCTTCTCAAGTGTCTGCACAATGTTGGAACACTGCAACAGGTCTGACATTGTCTGGTTCCACTATTTGACGGCGTCTGCATGCATTCCCTTGGAGAATTCTTTTGGATCTGAACCATCTACGCCTCAGGCTGCAATGAGCTCATGGACACACCCACTGGTGTGCAGATTGGCACCATGTCGTGTTTTCGGAGTCCCGCTTCAAATTGGATTACTATGATGAATGCACACGGATTAGATGATATCAAGGTGAGCGCTATCTTCCAGATTGCATTGTCCAGTGACATACTGCCAAAATGATAGACTTGATGGTTTGGGGAGCAATTGGATGTCATAGGTGATCTCGGCTGCTACAAATTCTGGGCACTCAACAGCAACCACTATATCAGGGAAGTTGTGGAGGCTGAAGTCATACTCTTCCTTCGGCACACTTCTGGAGCCGTATTACAACAAGATAATGCATAAGCAGAAGTTGCCAGAAATGTCCAGGCGGTCTTCAAAGCAAGGCGGATACCCCTTCTTCCCTGACCTGCATGTTTCTCCAATATGCCACTTATTGAACATGTCTGAGATATGGTCACTCGGCAACTAACCCGTTATTATCATCCAGCAGCGAATACCGATGAACTGTGGACTCTGATAGAAGCAGCCTAGCAGACCCAGGAACACATCCAAAGCTTGCTTGATGCGATGCCATGGCGTATAGCAGCTCTTATATCAGCTTGTGGAGGCTTTAAACCATACTGATTTTTTTCAAATACTGTTGTTGCATTGCTCTGAAACTTTAATCGTTTAATTGTTGAGAGGATAGAAATATTGAAAAGTTATAAAACATGTTTTTGAAGATTGAATGATTGATGTTTTTCCTTTTATTTAATCGTTTGTTTGTATCACTATTAGTAATGTATGTAATAAATTTTCTTCCATTCTCATGGTTCTTGCATGGTATTGCAATTTTCACAAACATGAGTATATGTGCAAATAAAATGTAACTTGAACAGAGCTGCTGCGTGTAAGTGTGCAGGTCCCAATCACATCTAATTAAAGAGGCGGCATTTTGATTGATTACATGTATATTAAAATTTGTTGTAAGGCATCGATTAGGGAATCCTAAAATTATATATACAATGTCCGTATGATGTATCCATGCTGTATTCATTTAAGGTATGTTCAGATAGTGAGCTTGAATGTGCTTCATCCTTCAAACCGAAAGATATGTTCAGATAGTGAGCTTGTATGTGCTTCATCCCTCAAACCTAAAGGTATGTTGAGATAGTGAACTTGTATGTGCTTCATCCCTAAAACCTAAAGGCCCAGAGGCAGAATGTTTTTTATCTTTCTGCAACAATTGATGCTAAGACAAAAAACTTTCTGCGGGTGCGGGCATTTTTTTTGTTTATGTGCTGCAAAAAACCTTCATTCTATACCAGGGGTGGTCTTTTGTTAGGTAATGGCTACCTCAAGTATACTACAAGTAGCGCGGTCACCTTAAGACTAAAAAAAAACCGGAATATCCAAATCGACAACCAAAAAAAAAAAAGCGGAATCTTCAAATCGACGACCGCGATCGACATCTTGTCCACCCCTGTTCTATACGATATCTTTCTAGCAACCCTCATTTTAGTTCTGCGACAATGTCGCGCCGTCGCTTGATATTCTGCTTCTGGGCCTAAAGGTATGTTCAGATAGTGACCTTGTATGTGCTTCATCCCTCAAACCTAAAGGTATGTTCAATAGTGACCTTGTATGTGCTTCATCTCTCAAACCTAAAGGTATGTTCAGATAGCCTCTTGAAGTATCTGGATGGAATTCAGATAAAGAAGATAATCTCTTAATGTGGATGGAATTCATTCAAAAGCTAAGCACAAGATCCACTTAAATTTCTTTTTTTTTTTTCTTGAAATCTTTCTTTCCACAGATCTTTAGACGTATTATAGCTATGTTGCAGATGTCTGGTATTGTCATTGGGTTATTGTATCTTGTGTGATCGATCTTGTATTTGAATTGATTTTTTTTCTAAAGAAACCTGCAAACATCCTAAAGAAATAATATTTATTATATTCTAATTGTTGTTGCATCGTACTTGAGAAATTAATACATTTAATATTGATTTCAAATACTGTTTATCAATTATTAGTTAATAATTTTATGCTACATGCTACATAAAGACATAAGACTGTTAAAGATAAATAGCAATGTCTTTCTGTACCTGTCGCTGCAATTTGTTGTCCGAATCTGCAATGACGGCAGCCTCACCGGAAGTTTCTTTCGCGTATTTCACCATGCGAATCTTAAAGGCAATGTCAAATAACCGTTTCGGCGGCATTTGTAAGGCAATGTACCGTAAAGTAATTTGCACGACTATAAAAATAAGGACGCTTACACTAGTACCAGTAGACAAATATCAAAGACCCGGTACTATTAGAGACCAGCTACTCTTTGGCCGTGTCCCCTCTGCAGCCCGGCGCTTATTAGAGACCGGTGACAATAAGAGCCTCGGCGTTTATTGAAGCATATACGGCATATATATATTGTGACTGAACGAGGGTATGGTGGTGGTTTGATTTTGATTACGGTCGTTGCGAAGTAACGATGGTACCTATGCTCATGCAATCCCTCTTCAAATGCCGAAATTTGTAACGGGTCAGGGGAAAACTCCAGAACCCCTTTTTCTATTGGGCGCCAACCGTACTATTGCTGATAAATTTCTATCTCCCCGCAAAATCTGGCACTTCACTGCCATCACAAATACTCGGTTAACTAGCTCAGATATCCTGGACGTAGTTTTGAAGCTACCTGGTAAGTAAATTGAAAGGAACTCATATACGGTCGGACTAAACAATAGCATAACGTTTTATTCACTTATAGTCACAACTGTGGGACGTCCTGCCATCACATTTCTTGGAAGAACACTTGCTCCGTGAAATTAAAGCACAAATAAATTACGACAGCTACGCTTCTAGCTGAGAACTGCTAGCTTAAGGAATAGAAAGCTTCGACTTCACCTCACACACGCTACACTAATCTCATTTTGCATCAACTCGCCCTACAATGACATTGACACTGGGAATTCCATTGTTCAACTACCCTACACACTAACGCCGTTCTCACACTTTAAATACTGTTGTTGAAATTAATCACTGCATTGTATCGCACAAACTAAACACTAAGTTTTACTCGCATCTTGGTGACAAAGTATTATTCAAATGCTTTTTCCGATGCACTAAAACTATATCTCGGAGCACAAATTTTAACACATTGCTGTCACTTCTAATTCTTTAAAACTATCCACCAAATTATTCTGCAAGCTGATGACTAAGTTCAAAGTTCCCGCCTTTGAAATTCACATTGGGATTTACTTGTGACAGTTTTAAGTTATGCTATCCATAATTCTCCTATCTAAGCTATAACAACTATTTTAACACAGGCTAAGCTACCATCATTCGAAGTCCGTCGCAGTAGTCTAATGTCCAGGTTGAATCAGAGATGATTATCAGAGGTAAGATGCCAGAGATTAGAGAGCAATTATCCCGTTGCACAAGATGACACGTGATCATAAATCTATCCGATAAATGAAATCTGCTAAAATTAAGCATTTCCAAATATGGAAAATGACGTCTTCTCAACGTGTTAACGAGACGTGTGCACTTTGACACTGACGTAATTATCAACGGATCAATGATATGCCTGGATTAGGGTATTGCCTTATTTGGCTGCGTTGACCTTTAGAAATTCCTGGAATCATAACGCCAGGAGCAGAATGAGTCATCCCGGCTGAATTTACCCCCAAATGGCGCAGCTTAGCCACTGCTGCTTTTGCGCCATTAAAACACCAACAAACAACAACAACCCCCAAATCCTTAACTTGCGAAAATTCTAAGTGAAAATTCCTACTTCTTATTTGTTTTTCTAAAACTACAGAGCTTTCACAAGTAAAAAAATTAAAATATTTAACTATCTTAATGCTTAATTTCAGATAGGACAATAAAATTATTATTTTTTTTAAAAAAAACATGAATGCTGAACTTAAGTCTTAAAACTATTTACAATTCCTTAAAATATGCAAACGTCACAATATATACGAGGGTCAGTCAATAAGTAATTTTTTTTCTCCTGAAATAAGTTAGATGAAAAATTTGAATTTGGATCAATTCCAAAAACCACCTCCAATCCACTGCAGTAGCAACTTCCTGCGTCAAAAGGTGGCAGCACTGCATCAGCATGCAGAATGGCTGACATCGATGTTTGTATTAGACAGCATTCTGTGATTGAATTCTTGAATACAGAAGGTGAAACACCCGTTCGCATTCATGAAAGGCTGAAAAATGTGTATGGTGATGCAGCAGTGGATGTCAGCACTGTTAGATGATGGGTTCGTTGCTGAAACGAAGCGAAAAGGCAAAAACTGTTGGCTGACGAAAAGCAGAGCAGCAGGCCGGCGACTGCAGTGACTCCACGCGACATTCAGGGAGTCAATGACCACGATTCAGCGATTCGTGATGACTGCCGGGTGACAACAGAAGAATTATGTCACATTCTCTCTCTCAGTAAAGGCAGTGTGATGATGATTATTCGACAACTGTGGTACAAAAAAGTTTGTTCACGGTGGGTACCAAGAATGTTAATCTACCAGAATAAAGTTGCAAGAAAAACAATAGCCTCCGAACACTTGCAGTGCTTCCATTTGGAGGGAGAGAAGTTCTTGGAAAAAATTGTGACCGGAGAAGAAATGTGGATTCATTTGTTTTAACTTGAATTAAAAAGGCAGTCAATAGAATGGCATCATATAAACTCATCGAGAAAGAAAATATTCAAAACTGTGCATTCAGCGGGGAAAGTTATGGCGACAGTTTTCTGGGATGAAGAGGGTGTGATAATGGCTGATTTTTTTGAGCAGGGATGCATAATAAATTCTGTCGAATACGTCACAACCTTCAGAAAGCTTAAATCATGTCTTCAGCTAGTTCATCCAACAAAAGTTTTGGCGGATGTTCTTCTTTTGCATGACAATGGAAGACCACACTCCAGTCGTCACATCACTGAATAGATTGTGAAAATTGAATGGGAAGTCTTGCCTCACCCCCCATACAATCCTGACCTAGCACCATCAGACTTCCATCTGTTTGGGCTGCTAAAGGAAGCTCATTGTGGGATTCACTTTAAAGATGGGGAGGCCATGAAAACGTCTGTGCATCAATGCCTTAGGAAGCAAGACCATGCCTTTTACCAAGCTAGAATATATACCTTTGTTGAAAGGTGGACCAAAACTGTGGAAATGGTGGAGATTATATTGAAAAGGGACAAATTAATCGTTAATGTTGTGGTTTTCAAACTATGTAAATGCATTTGAATTTCTTGACAATTAAAAGGAGAAAAACAAATGGGAGTCATTACTTATTGACTGATCCTCGTATAGCCTATATAACCCAACCCATCATGAAAATTCTTTAAAATTAATAATTATATCCAAATTTTAAAATATTAGATTGCATATGTTACATAAAGAATTTATAAGGAAAAAAAAAAACTCCACAAGAAACTTCAATCCAAATCGAACAAGAATTGACTGGTTCCTTAGATAAATTGTAGACTGAAAATAAAAACCGGGCTAAGTGCCCAATCGATTTCCATTTTATTGCTAAAATATGATCTATGTGTCTAGGTCAGTGCGGTAAAAACCCGGCTACATGATATTCAGTCTGCAAGTACTTCAAACTTTAGGCAATTGTTAGACTTTCACTGTAGCCAGTATTAGTTTTCACAAATGTTTTTGCTGTTTTTCTCAGAACTTAGATTTTGGCACATAGCACAGTTTTTATTTTCAGTCTACAATTCTTGACTGCAGAAACATCGCATTTAGAAAGGAAACCAAAGATTTCGTTTATTGATGTTGAAGCTGATGCCAGTGCTTCAATAACATCAAAAGAAACAGAAAGGACCAAAGAAAATGAAAAGTATTTGAAGTAAACTATTATTGGAAGTTAATAATTTTTAAATGTGAAACTTGGCATTTACATTTACGTCTAAGAGGCGATCTTCCAATCGAGAATTTTGGTAACCCTGCATCTTGATGTGACAAAGTCGATGTTTCACATTGAATAAATCTACTGTAATTTGACATAAATATTGCTTGCTAATAAGAAAGATGTTTGTTTATTTGTTTATTTTTAATATTTTGGATAAATAAACAAATATGTATCCGAATGTCTGTGAGCTAACAAAGATTTCTTTCCATTCCTTGATTGTAATAAAGAACTATAAAAAGTGTCGTCAAAGTTTACAGAAAAACATGCTCTTTGAAAACGGGGAAAAAACTCGGGAATGCACAAATTCGTTTATGAGTCCTAATAAGGACGAAACAGCTGTCCCAGATTGCTGTCGATGATGGCTCAATGCATGAAAAGCAAACGAAATTGGGCATTCCCGAGTTTTTTCCCGTTTTCATATAACATTTAATGCATGTTAAACCTTCTTGCATGCTCTTTACTTTTTTCAAATTGCCTTCAAAAGAATCAGTATATTTCAATTGTGATAAAAAGAAGGAAAATGACAAAATAACTTCACTTAAAAATACGTTGTGTTTTAAAGGAGAAACAAAATCAAAGACTTTCTCAAATGTGTTGAATTAAGATTTAGTTAATAGAAAAAAATAAAGGATTTATTTATGCTCCGGAAACAATAGAAATAATTCATGTTTTATAAAATATCTTATTTAGTTTCTTTTATTTGTAATTTTCTTTTTGAAATTTTTTATTTAAGCTGTAATTTTTTTCCATTTCTTGAGATATTTATTTACTTCTCAATGAGCGAAAGAAATGACAGCTTAAATAAAAACTTCGCTACTAAGAAATTAATTAATTTAGAAATGCATTAAAACACAAAAAAATTGATAGTATTGATACAAGGTGGAGAAGTCCACTGGATTGGTCAGTTAATGTTCTGTGATTGGCCGAATCGGGGAGCCAATCAGCGACACATCTTGTCCTCCAAGTGGCGGACCGAACAGAGAGCTAAAGAGAGATTCTCGGAATCCAGTCCGATCTGGATGAATACCTGTAAATAATTGTAAATAAAGTGTGTATGCCTTAGACTAAACCACGGCATTAGTCTCTGTCATTTCGACTACACATCAGTATCATTTAAAATAGACGAATGCAAAATAATCAGCGTGGATTATTTGATTAAATAGGAGTCCTATCGAATACACAAAATTTCAGATTCCCAACATAATTAAAAAAAAAAAAATTTGAATATATTAAAATTTGAGACCAATGTTCAAACTGACATCTCAAGACAAGCCTGTTTCACGCTTATTAGGCGATCATCAGTTGAAAGTAGTCAGAATGAACAAAGCAAATTAGTCTGAAATTTTAATGTGTTTAAACACTTTTTATGCGGTTTTCCTTTATTTTGATGCACATAAGAAATTCATTGAAATTTTAATGTGTTTTTAGTTTATATTCAAGGAGGTTCCATTTCTTTCCGCACTCAATCTAACTTGAACTAGTACTAATTTGAAAAACTAACTTGTTAGGGCACCGTGAAGCAAAAACAGATTGAGAATATTGCTCTACAGTACATTTGAATTAAAAAGAAAAGTTCTAAATAAAATTCAGAATCTATACATTAATTTTGTAATACAATCAATAAATTTTTATAATTGCCAATCTGGCAGTTAGAACAGAGTTTTTAAAATATAAATTTTTAATATGATTTCATCAGGATATTGGTTTTTTTTTTGGTTGGTAAAAAAGTAAATGTAACTAACTCAGTTACTTTTTAAAACCCAACCTTGCTAACAATGATTCTTACAATTTCATTTCTATGAATCTTAACACCCTTCTTAGGAAATTAAGGAAAGATATTAAGAATTTGCTACGTAATGTAAAGAATTTATTCCTGTTATCTATAAATTGTTTTTTATATGTGTTTTGCCTAAAATACATAAACCAAAAACACATGATGGTTATTACAATGTGTATTATGCCGTGTTGGCGTGGCCGTGCGGTTTAGCCGGCGGGCTGCCGTTGTGGCCGATGCACCAGTACCCGGGTTCGAATCCCGGTGGTGGCATGGCTGTTTCTTTCTTTTTCTGTGTTTCGTCCATTTCCCACCTGGGACTTACTATCTCAGGGTTATCCTGGACGGGGTATAATTCTCGTCCCCCCTTTCTTGAATTTCACTATCCTCGCCCTGACGTTGTCAGGATGAGCTAGTTACGTGGTCCCTAGTTGGCCAAATTCAATAGAAGGAAGGAATGTGTATTATAAATTGTATTCTTACTCCCTTAAATTTTCATTTCAAAATTTATATTTCAACAATTGTAGGAAATTAGCTAATGGGTACGAAAAATTTGGGTTGAGTTCGCTAATAGTCTTAAAACCTTTAAAATAATTGATGATATGTATTGTATTTCTCTAGATGTGAAGGACGTATTCACCATTCTTAATGAAGAATTACTAATAGAGTCTTTGACCTATGCCAATACAACTTATCATAACAGAGGTGTTCAAAGACGTCATATTTATAATAAATGAAGAACACAAAACACACTACTTCTTCCAATATCTTCAATATTTCAGTTTTCTAATCGAAAACTTTCTTCATGAACATAAATAATCATCCTATTAATAGACAAAAATTGTATAGATCTTTGAAAATTTGTATATTTGTAATTGGAAGTAACCAATCACAGTGCAGCCTTAGAATACGTCAGGCATGAAGTCCCGCCCATGTTTAAACATGGCGTCTCGAATATTCTTCCCACTTCACCGTAACGGATCGCGATTACACAATTATTATCAGCGTATTGAAATTTTCTTTCCCACATAAATGAAGTTTACACTGAAACGCATGAAGTTCATGTGTCAAAATTTATCAGAGAGTTTGTAAAACTTCGGTTTTTACATAATTTCGGCTGTTTAACCACTCGCTCACTATACTCAACAAGTAGGGGACAAGGACAAAGCACGTGGCGTCATTGTTGTCCAGACAGGATTATTGGTATTGGCTGTTGGACATTCGTTATTGTTATTCTTGAAACTGGTAAATCAATTTTTTATTTTCTTTTATTTTAACAAAATTTGGCTTAGCTATTGAAATTATATTAGGGCTGTTGCAGAAGTCATGGCTTTTAAAAAATGAACTTAGAACATCTTTTTCAATTTTCAAAAATTTCAGGGTATTTCAAAAATGTGGCATTTGTTTTACTTCCGTTAATACTGCCTCAATTTCGACGAGCCTATTCTTTTAGGGCAGCAGGTTGCATTATGCTTTATAATGAGAAACCGCAGCGCTGGCTACTACGAAAGTGGTAAATGATTTTTTTTTTTTTTTTTTTATTTTAACATATAAGCCGATATTCAAATTACATATGGGCTGCTGTGAAAGTCATGGCTTCTAAAAAAATTAGCTTAGAACATATCTTTCAATCTTGTGTTTTTCAAAAATGTGGAATTTGTTTTACTTCCGTGAATATTTCCCAGTTCGAAACTCGTAGAAGATGAAGAAACAAAATGTTTCTCTTCTTAATACCCAACAACCAAAATTTGAACAAACAATCATAAAATTCACATAATAATAACAATAACTAACGTGAACATACAACCCTAGAAATGTTGCACAATAATAATTACAATTAATAGTTAATTATAATTAAGATTAGCAGTTGAAGTTCATATTAACACATTATGGTGCAACAATAGTTAACATATGATATTGTAATTATTATTTAGCATAAGAGGGAGAGCCGTGCCGGCTTGGCCGAGCAGTCTGCTGTGTGTGGCAAGTGTGCCGGCACCTGCCAGTGTGTTCGAATCCTGGTGGAACGCATGGATGTTTCTTTCTTCTTCTGTCCGTTCCTGATTATCTTCCCAATCCAGATTGAAACACCGTGGGGAGTATTTTCAACCCTCCTAATTCTTCTGTTGTTTACAACGCATCTAGGAGAGGCCCTTGATCCGAATGGGTATTGTTCGGGCTAATGTAGATGGGAAGGGGAGATATGTCCATGTTTCAATTGTAGCCTGTTGTTTTCGCAGGGTCCTAAAAGAGTAATTCTGCAAAGTTTGGTCCAGATCGGTCAAAGGGCGTAGGAGTGTATAGAGAACAAACAAACTTCCTCCCTTATATATATAGAAGATGATAAAGTTATTTCCAATTCATTTCAACTGTTAGTCTTTTATCATATATTTCTTCAAAATATGTTCTTTATTTGCAATATTCTGTAACATTTAGAAGTTTTCAAATGCCATTATATAACATTAAATAAATAGTATTGCAATCAATGGGTTTAGCAAACGTTTGGTCTCTAGAGTAGGCTTCTCAGATGCTCCTCTTCTGCACCCATAAGGTGGACTCTTACAACTTGAAATAAAGGCCTTAAGACATTGCTTGAAATAATCCGTATCTGGTGTTATATTATGCTTCTAAACCAATGGTAACTTCACAATTTCCTTTCGTATAGTAATTCTTTTAAGAATGCACATTTCTCTCATACCCAGACTTAATTATACTATTTAGTGTAACGTATTCTAATTCTAATTTTTCTTTCGAATACGGAAAACGTTTTTTTTAAGACTTTCGTTTATTCATGAAAGATTATCACGTTTTCCAAACACCCAGACTGGAGCGACTTCATGCGGGAAGTTGGGATAAAAGACATTAGAGGAAATGACATGGGCGGTAGAATTAAACTGAGGGAAACTTCATTCACTTTTGAATGTTCAGTTTTGAAATCCAATCATAAGTGACAGTGAGTCTGGTAA
>JAFIDM010078944.1:0-30582 GCA_023159025.1 Thereuonema tuberculata | reverse complement strand
ATTTATTTATTTATTTATTTATTTATTTATTTATTTATTTATTTATTTATTTATTTATTTATTTATTTATTTATTTATTTATTTTATTATTTATTCTATATTGACGTCACTTCATTTGATCCTCTACTTATCTATATTAAATACATAACTGCAATATAATGAAGATAAGGAGAGGATGAAGTGGTGTCAATGTAGAAGATATATTATTTGTATGTAATAATTTAAATATCCTTGTTTTCTATCATAAATTAGTGGAAAAGAAGTGAAATTGAAGTTGTTGATGACAAGAACTTACATGAAATCATAAATGTTTTCAAAAGTGGTTTTGAATCTGAGCTATGGTTGCTTTTAGAATTTGCTAGGATCCTTTCCATTAATGATAGCTCAGAAATAATAATGAAAAAAGAAAATGTTTTGCTAATTGAAACTAATTTATGAAAAACTAATCTAAACTTTTTTCTTTTCTATTTCTAGACTTTAGATTTTGTTGTGGAAATAGCTGCAGATACAGACAAAATGGGATTCACTTGGGAACCATCAAAGGTTATTTAAATTTTATTTCCAATTTTTAAAAGCAAAATTTACATTATACATTTTATAATATAAGATTAAATGTTATAGTTCCTTTTATCACAAGAAAATGAAATTCTTTTGTTGTTTCAAAAACAAACACAAATAATATCACACTCTTTGACAAATGAACTCCCTTCAAAGCAAAGCATTTCAATACTATTGTGAAAGGTCTTTTTTTTCAGGTTGAGTTGTATCATAAATGGTACAAAGGCATTCTAATTAATGGTTGATTTTTGAGATTATTCTCTTAACAAGTTTAATTCTTATGCCATAATTTTTCATCATCATGTAATTACGTTGCAAAATTATTTAGTTCCATTATAAAGATCCTGATTTATCATTTCAAAAGGCGTAATCTATGAAGATGAAAAGTTTCAGACTATTCCAGGGGGAATCGTCTACATTCTTCTGCGTCTTTTTCACGTTTTATTTCTTCTAACTTTTTGACATAATCCTACCTAAGCATTTTGAAAGCAGTGTCTGAAGGACACTTTCATTTTCTTCCTTTGGATGAGCAGTCACATAAACATCACGATTTCACATGAGATGACATTGAGACTCTTTATTTGTTTTTCTTTTCTATTCTATGAACGTAAGTCAGAATAGAAACTTCTTAAAATCTTTTATTAAACTATAAACTTCACCTTTCTTGTTGAATTATAAATCAGAATAGTTTCTTTTGTTTAACTTTCATTTTGCACTGATTATGACTAATGTTTTAATTCAGAAAAAGAGAGAAGGAACTTCAGATTAAAACAAAAACAACCAACAAATACAGTAAAACCTCGTTATTACGCTCCCGCTTATAGCACTATCCCGTTCTTTACGCTCGTTTCATACGGCCCCTGGAATTTTCTATGTAACTCTGTATACTTTTACCCTCTTATAATGCTTCAAATCCCACTTGTAGCGCTTTTTTATATCGGAAATTTTGTATCGAAAAGAAATGTAACACTATAAAGATTCTTTTCTTTCCCTGGTAGGAGGGAATCTTTGAACTCTTTGAAGTGCGGGTCTGTGATACAGTAAGTTAGTGCAAAATGTCGAAGCGGAAATCCCTTTCTATAAGTGAAAAATTGGAAATTCTCGTAAGTACGATGAGAATTCTACACTAAGTCAGAAGGATTTCGCAGAATCTCTAAGAATTCCCTCATCCAGTCTGAGAACAATAATAAAAAATAAGAATGGAATAACCAATGCAGCGAAGGGTGGTTGCAAACGTAAAAAAGTAAAGTGTGGAAAATATTAAGATGCCGAGGAAATTCTAATTGAATGAATTCATCAGTGCCATTAAGTGGCCCAATCATTCAAGAAAAGGTGCGTGAAATAGCGGGCAGTGCACTAAATCTGCTCCGAAAATATATTAGTGTTGCTCCTAGTGGTGTATCAATTGACGTTAATAGTTACTTGAACCTCATTGAAAATGTCATAATTCATAACAGTAGCACACACACAAGGCAAACCACAATCAAAGATTTTTTTAATAGGAAATAAGCTCACATTTGCACTATATCTATTGCAGAATCAAGTGTCTTTCCTGTAAAATGGTGTCTAAATGTTTCCCCATCTCATAAATCATTTCCCGTCTATAGCGCTATCCCACTTATTACGCTTGTAGTTCATGGTCCCTTGACGAGCGTAATAACGGGGTTTTACTGTATTTATTAAAAGACAAAAAGAAAAGAAAGATAATTACATAAATGGCAGGAACGTCTTCCTGAATTGATGAAGATATTGATGTTTAATTGGAGAAATGGGAGTTTTATCCATTCTATTTGAGATTGTCTAAATTATTTCATAACCCATCATTCTTCTTCTTCTTTCAGTCATTCAGTCGTTAGACTGGTCTAGGTTCCATAACATGTCCCTCCATCCAGCTCTGTCCTCCGCTGCTCTCTTCAGGTCGCTGTATGACCTCAGATTTGTGTCTTCATAAGCTCTGGAAATGTAGGTGGTTCTTGGTCGTCCTCTTCCTCTTTTCCCCAGAATTTTGCCCTCCAGTACTCTAGCGACAAGGCCACCACTCCTCAAGTTATGGCCCAACCATGACAATCTTCTTCCCTTTATCAATTTCAAAATTGTTGGTACAATATTCTTAGATCAGTCAATGGTAAGACTAAATGTATAACTCTTAACTAATACATATATTCAAGTATTTAACTAATATGACAACTTAATATTACTAGTTGATGCAAATCTTGACTATCGCTAACCCTTCAAATTTGGCTAATATGAATATGCTGCATATTCAACAACTCCTCCGAATTCCCTGATGAGTATTTTCCTGACTAATGTTCATCAATTCAAGTGGCACGGCTCAATTATTGCTTCGCAATCCTCTCTATTTTTCTCTTGACGAGAGAAATTACACTGTGAAATTAAAGGAAAATTCAGCACTTAACCCTTTTATTTACGTGATACTGACCTCACCTAATCACCATACTTTACCTTCGCCGACTCTAGGAGGATTCGATAGACTAATGGTTTTGTCTTCCTTGTTGCATTAGTTTCTTGTTGTTGGTGGCTGACAGACAATCTCTAGGTGCTCTCAGCACGGAGCGGATGCATGCGGCTCGCCAACGTGGCCTGGTATTCATCAGTGGGATTTCAGAGGACTGTGAATTTGAGCTGGGACACGACCTATTTTATGTCCAACCTCAAATGCATCTCAGAGAGAGACTACTATGATTTCTTAAATTTTAAAACATATTTCCCACCCTAAAAGAAAGGATCTCGTTGTGGGTTTGCAGCTAGCACCAGCAAGCGGAGGAAACCTGAACAACAAGGTTCATGACTTAGGTTGGATAGTCAAAGGGATTATTAGTGGGGGAATGCATTCCAGAGAGGGATTAAGGAAAGGAGTTTAGTGACCAAGAACATTTTTTTTTTTTGAAGTATTTACAGATCTTACAAAAGAAAAAAAAATCTTTTTAAATTTCCAATTGGAATATTAAAGGCTATATGTTGAAAAAGCCTAGATTAGTAAATTTATATAAATAAGGATTAATAGCTTTGACTAAAAAAAATTGCATATCTATAGGTGTATAAAGGGTTATCATTAATTACAGTATATCACAATAACATGTCTATTATTTCTTTCAATTGTGACATATGTTCATCTATTTGTCACAATTTTCACTGCCTTATAATCATCTGATAAAGTTGCGTAATATAGCGCAGTACAGCCACGGAAAGATGCTCGTGTATTTAATCTATCATAGAATTATTATTCTCTAACCATCAGAACTTTCAAGTGAAAATATCCCTTTTTCGGCCAACTCTATTTTATCAATTCCTGATGAGCCCAAGAAGAAAAGAAGACCAAAGGATGCTCTTCATCTATGACACCAGCCTCTCTCTTTCCTTCTAATGACAGTCGCCCTTCCTGGCCAACTATGTATTTCAAGCATTGTTCCAGTGGAAATCGTTTATGTATTCAGAAAAAGATGTAGAAGAACGGCAGTTAAACTGGACATGGTTCGAACATCAGTTCGACATTTGTTTAGAACCATTGGTGGGTTCCTTACAAGATACAGACTGGCCAACCATTGAAACCTGTTGATAAAGAAGCAAGAATCATGTACTGTCCTTCCATGTTAGCAATGGCGTATGACGATCCCAGATTTTCGGCTATTGTTTGGTTTTCGGATGAGTGTCATGTTCATCTGAATAGCTATGTCAATAAACAAACAACCTGATTTCTTGATTTCGCCCAACCAGACATCATTATTGAAACACCACTCCACAGTGAACGGGTGACGATATAGTGTGCAGTCTCTGGAAACAGCATCATTGGTCCGAACTTCATTGAGGATGACCACAGAATCCGGTGACTATAAATCAGATGTGTTGTAGAGAACAGGTAATCACACCATTTCTCAGGTACCTCCAACATTTCTACCGAGCACGACACCAACGTCTTCATTCCCAGTGGTTTCAACAGGATGGGGCTACGTGACATACGGTGAGGGAATCACTTCGGCTACTTCATGACACCTTCGGAAATCACGTGATATCCCGTGGATTAAAAGTTCCATACCCTTCACATTCCCCTGATTTAACTCCACCTGATGCATACATTTGGGGAATGCTGAAGGAAATACTTTTTCAAGGACAACCCCCGGCAAACATTTCTGAGCTGTGGCAAAAGATTGTGACAACTCTTAGGGGAATAGAACAACCTTTATTCCGAGACATGGTGTCAACCTATGCAACCACTACGAGTATTGCTTAGAGTGCCAAGGAGATCATATTGAACTTGTATTTGTCAACAACCACCTTTGATTATTCTTTAAGTTGCAGTGTTTTCTGTTCAAAACAATTCAGTGTCGTTTGTTTTGGACCATACTGTACTAGACAGATTAGGATCATCGAGTGTTGAAGAAGGTTGGTTTATGCAAATAGCCAGACATCTTTTGAAACAATTACCCGTTAGTAGTCGCAATAGTCCTAACACTCTAACCAGCACTATGACAGTTCATCGAGCTGTCTGGGAAATGGAGTTTCATGGTCAAAGAGCTGCTCACAAACCACATTTCTCCTATGAATGCTATGCGCCACCTGAATTAGTGTAAAGAGATGCCACTGGACAGTGAACAGTAGAAACTGTGATGTGGAGTAATGAATCATGCTACACCAAGTATCGGTCCAATGGGATAGTTTGGCTGTGACAAATGTAAATGTGGAAGAATACAAGGACATTTTGACCGGTTATGTACTGCCTACAATAGAAGACCACTTTAATGATGATCATTGTCTCTACCAGCATGACAACACACTGTAATAAGGCAAGGTTTGTGAGAGAATGGTTTATGGACAATAAGGTTCCGGAAATGAACTTGCCTGTCCAGAGTCCTGACTTGAACTCCACTGAACATCTATAGCAGGAATCAGAATGACGACTTCACTCCAAACCCCAATGTCCCACATCATTGAGAAGAATGGACTACCATTCCACCAGAGACATTCAGGCACCTGGCAGAAAGTCTCCCCTGTAGAATAATGGTGCTGATAAAAGCGAAAGGCGAACCCACCCTATACTAATGTGCACTACTGGGAGTGTGTCATGGGGAAAGTCAGACTAAGATTTCAGGTAGGTCTCTGGATATTTTGATGATATATAGTGTATATGTTGATGTATATTTTTTTATCGTCATTCATGATATATGTTGGTTACATCATTTAGCATATTAAGTTTACCATTGCAGATGTAGAATTATATAGAATTGATAAAAGTAGTGATAAAACACAAGATGCTTTTGTACAATTATACAAATAGATTTGTGTATTTGTTATAAAAATCAAGTTATAACAAATAATTAAAGCTCTCATTGATGTTGGGTTTTTTTTTGTTTTTTTTTAGGGTACCATTGAAATTGGTTCTGCCAAAGAAATAACTTTCAAGTGGTCTCCTCCTCCTTACTTAAGGGTATTATTTACTTATCTTTTTAAATAAAATTCACTTAACCTTTGAAATTTTACTGAAATTAAATAAATGTAAATTTATTTAATTATTTAATCGTTACTTAAGGGAGTTTTCATAATTACTGAAAATAATATTGCGTTTACAGTGACCTATAATTTTTTATGCTGAATGTTTATTTCATCATTTCTAATGTTTTTACAATTGTTTTGGTATAAATAAAAAAAAAAAGTCACCTAATGTTGAAACTTTTTATAAGTTCTTAATTAAGATGAAAGATAAATCGAGACTAAGTTAATTTAGAAAAAGAAATAGACAAAAGAACTTTTGTGGAGTTAGGTTTTCTTTTTTTCGATTCTTATTTTACACTTTTTTAAATTATAAATAAAATGGGAATACATACAGATAAATCAACACACTTTTGCTTTTGTTAAATTTTTTTTTTTAATATTTTCATTTCAAATTATGATGTTGGTTTGGAAACATAACACTGTTATTTAAAACATTGCTTAAACTTTTTATATCAAAATAGAAAAATTAATTTTCAGGGTTCAAACAGAAGATACACAGTTTCATTTCATTTTTATTTTCAAGATGAAATTATTATGAAATCTCATTCTTACTTGAAAAGATCTCAAAAAATATGTACAAGGCGATTGAAACTCTCTCTCTATTCAGAGCACTCTGGAGAGAGAACTAGTGGACAAAACAACATCAGACTTGGACTGTCTAGATCAGTGGTCAGCAACCTTTTGTTGTAAAAGGGCCAAATATGTTATGTGGGGATTACTGCGGGCCGCACTTGGGCCAAAAAAGAAAATCTTATTTTAACAACCAAAAAAAAAAACGGAAATCTTAATTTAACAACCCCCCCCCCCCCAAAAAAAAATCTTCCAACACGCCCCGCGGGCCGCACCAAAATGCTTCATGGGCCGCTGGTTGTCGACCGCTGGTCTAGATAATGGGGAAAAGATTTCTGCAATAATTAAAAAAAAAGTTCAAAAAATAACTGATCGAGAAATATGACACTGCGAACGGTACCATGGTGTTGAAATTTGCGTATCGTCGTAAGGCATCGAATCAGGTATAAAATGGAAGTGTGAGGCTGTCAGAGACATTATTCAACAAATGCAATCATTCTCATGTTCTCAGAATGGGCCTCACTGTTTAAAGTTATTCTATCAGAATGGTGAAAATGCTGCTGCATTCGTTTGTACAGACACCTGCAAATCATTGTGGAAAGATCTACTCACATGATAGGCATTGCAGCTCCATGTTCTTCGATTTGAGGAGACAGGTAGCTTCTTAGTCTGTGCAGGAAGAGGACATAAATCTAGGATACCTCACATGGCTGAAGATTTTGCAATGGCAGTCATTGAGCAATCTCTTCAGTATGTGCCAGATATGTGGATTTGTGTAGTTCTCACGCCATAGCAATGGTGAACCTTAAATTGTCACAAATTATTGATCGTGTGAAAACTGGCAAATAATAAAATAACAAAGAATATGCCATTCCGTTCAAATGACATGCAGAATGTTCTGGATGATTACATTTTGTAAAAAATGTGAGGAAAACAGTAATGTAGGAAAGGTGTAGTACCAAAAGCGTTCATTTCATTACAAAGTAAGGCCACAAATTGAGCTGAATTTAGCATTTATTGCAAGTCAATACATGGTGTTGCCATCTCGAGCTCTGATAACAGCTTCCATTCGGCATCTCATTGATCGGATCACATTCATGACCTCGTGTTGCACAATATTGTTCCATTTCTCTTCTAACACCCTCTTCAACTCCTCAATTGTTTCTGGATCTGGATTTCTAGCGTAGCATCTTAAGGAGGTCCCCAAGATGTTCGATCGGGTTCAGATCAGGATTACGTGCGGGCCATCACATACACTCAATGCCAACTGCATTCAGATAAACCCGAACAGCAACAGCGGCGTGTGGCCTCGCATTGTTGTGCATGAAAATGAAGTTTTTTTCAACGAATCCAGCTTACAGCAATACATATTGTTGTAGCACTTCAGTTATATACCGGTGAGCCGTCAACCTGCCTCTTGTGCGTCCAGGGTCGATAAACTCCAAGTCAGTTTTGGCTGCAAGTGCAATGCCTGCCCATGCATGCAGGAGCCTCTTCCATAACTGACCGTTTCCTGGAAGCAGCATTGTGCAAAATGTTTACCAGACCTTTGATAGACACGGTTTCGTCTGTCGTTGCCATGTAAGCACTTTCGAGTTTTGTCAGAGAACAACACTAAACCCCATTGCGCTACAGTCCAATCAACATGATCGCAAACAAATTAAAGGCAGGTTTGCCGATAAGCTGTGGTCGAAAGTGGTCCTGTTACACACCTGTGTGGGGTCAAATTTCCTTCCTGTAGTCTTCTTCTGACTATCCAGCCACTGACAGCTACTCCACATACATGGTGCAGCTCTTGTTGGACTTGAATGCCATTGAAATTACAATTGCGTAGTGCAGTACTAATAATAAATCAGTCATCTCTTCCAGTTGTAGCTCGATGTCCACCAGAACCTGGTCTCCGATGAAAGGCACCAGTCTCCTGGAACTTCTGATAGACTCGTAATACAACTGACTGCGACATATGCAACAGTTGCGACATATCGTTGAGTGTGACCCTGCTATAGTAAGACAACTGCCTGCGCCACTTCCTCGATTGTTGTATCCATCTTTGTTAAGTAATACTGATGACAGGATTCTAAAAGAATAATGCACATTCATGAAAGGATATGTAAGTCTCACGTACACAACAATTTCACATGTTTCCGAATGGTTTACGTACTGCCACACACGTCAACTTCATACCCTTTCCACCAATTACTGCCATATCTCAAAAACTTGTCATATTATCATATGTTCGGTGTCATGTGAACATGAATTTCATATTCATTGTTATTTTATTACTTATTGTTTTCAAACGATCGAAAATTTGCTAATTTTAAAGCTTCACCATTGTGTTTCAGTTTCAGTTGATTTCCTTGCACTCGAGTTTAGATGTACCGGATACAACAGTATGGAGTTCACTAATCACACCCTGAATTTTGACTAAGTTAAAATAATAGATGGTGCCAACTCGATTTTCTCACCAACCCTTAGAGAATCATGGCATATAATTCAGTCCCCAACATTGAGCAATGAAATATGCAATCCTATGGTTAAGAACTATTCAAATTGGTTGAAACTGATTGAAACATCCCCTTTCTTTAAGAAATTTTTAAAATTTATGACGAAAAATGTTACTTTGTTTCATGCTTAGATGTATTTTAGTATTGGGAAAGTTCATTAATAGGAACAGTATGGAGATGTTTGCATAACTATCCTATAAGCTCAGCCACCTCCAATAGTTGAAACCTGGTGATAACAACATCCAAGAAACATTTGTTTTGACATTCGTGGCATGCTTGCAAATGGATGAGGATTTGCTCTGGAACAGTCTGTGGAGTAATGAAGCTCATTTTCATGTTTGTGGAACAGTGAACAAGCAAAACTGCCGCATCTAGGTTACAGTGAATCCTCGTCAACAGATTCCCTTCCATTCACCCAAGATATGAATAGGGTTATAGTCACGTTTCTGATTGACCCTTTTTTTCTTCAGGAAAATCCATACAACTGCACCTGTGGCCTGTATAGTAACCAGAACTTGTTATTGGGACTCGTTGCTCAGTTTTGTCATCTCACATCTTTAGCAAAGACGATGCCTCAGCACGACAACATTTCATAGAGGATAGAATCATCAGTCACGCATTCCCAACAAGATGGTTTATCAGGGCAGTGTTCTTCATCTGGCACATTTGAAGGGCAGAATTGTACATGCCAGCATCTCAATGGACCACTTGAGGTTTATGCCCCTACCGACGTCTCATATGACGTGTAAGCAGATGCTGCGAGATCTTGTGGGATAAACAAACATGTAACTTTGTGTGAATTACTCAAAAAAATAATCGATTTTTGATATTTCAAGATGGAATGGTTTAGTACTGTGTAGTTCCTTATTGTAATAATTCTGTAAAAATGCTTGGAAATATCCTTCTTTAATACAATATGTTATGTAGATGACCGGATTATAATGGTGAGACTACAAGGGAAAAAATTGGACTTAGTGCTAGTGCAAATTTACATGCCACATAGTGGATTAGAAGACGAGAAAGTAGAAGAAAATTACGAGAAAATAGAAGAAATCATTGAGAAAGAGAAGAAGGGTGCATGTGTAATCCTAATGGGCGACTGGAACGCAGTAGTAGGAGAAGGACAAGATGGAAAAACGGTTGGAAAATTTGGACTGGGAAAAAGAAATGACAGAGGAGAATCTTTGGTAAATTTCTGTTAACGGAATGAAATGATTGTTGGAAATACGTTATTCCAACAGCATAAAAGAAGGCGATACACGTGGACATGCCCAAGGGATGACAGTAGATATCAGATAGACTATATACTCGTACAGGAAAGATATAGAAAATGCTTAAAAAATGCAAAGACTCTACCAGGAGCGGATATTAATTCAGATCATGTCCTACTGATAGGCGAAGTTGATATTCGTCTGAAAAAGATAAGAGGAAGGCAAGTGACGAAGAAATTTGATATAGAAAAACTTATGAACGAAGAGGAAAAAAGAAAATTTGAAGAACATTTTCAAAAGAAAGCCTCTAATTTAGAATCCACACCTGAAAATAGTAATGAATACTGGACTCATCTAAAAAGCTGTATACAGGAAACAGCAGAAGAAACAATAGGATACAGAGAAGGTAAGAGTAATAAGAAACCTTGGGTCACAGGGAAAATGTTGGAGAAGATGGAGGAAAGGAGAAAATGGAAAAACATCAACACAGAAGAAGGTAAAAGAAATTACAAGAAACTAAACAACGAACTAAGAAGAGTAACTGATAAGGCGAAGGGAGACTGGATGAAACAGAAATGTGAAGAAATAGAGGATCTAGAGAGAAAAGGAAGATATGATTTAATGTACTGCGAAGTAAAATGTTTGGATTTCACAAATAAGAATAAGAAGTCCATGTGGTTGATAGAAGACGTGAAATAACCGACAAACAAGGAATTTTGAACAGATGGAAAAAGTGTGTAGAAGAATTATATGAGACAGGGAATCGTCCAGATTACTTAGCTATAGAAGATGAAGCAGCTGTATCAGAAGACGAAAAAGGATGTTGTATTCTAAGGGAAGAAGTTGAGCTAGCGATTAGGGAAATGAAGAATGGGAAAGCAACAGGAGTTGATGGAATACACATTGAGTTAGTTAAATGCTTGGGTGAAGACAAGAAGCAAATACTATCATTATGCAATGAAATATATGAGAAAGGTGAATGGCCTGATGATTTCATGGAAACAGTATTGCTGCCAGTACCGAAGAAAAATAATGCAAAGAAGTGCAAAGAGTTCATTACTATCAGCCTTATATCGCACTCAGCAAAGATTCTTCTGCGAATACTGAACAGACGTTTATATTCTAAGGTGGAAGGAGAGTTGGGAGAAGAGCAATTTGGTTTTAGGAAAGGAAAAGGTACGAGAGATGCAATTGGACTGCTACGAACAATCGGCGAAAGATATCTAGAAAAAAATAAACACGTATATGCAGTATTTGTGGACCTGGAAAAGGCTTTTGACAGAGTGGATTGGAATAAACTTATGGAAATCTTGAAGAAAATTGGTGTGGATTGGAAAGAGAGAAGGCTAATAACTAATCTTTATATGAAACAACGAGTCAAAGTCAGGATAGGAGAAAAATTGTCCGAGGGAAGTGGAATAGGGAGAGGGGTGCGACAAGGATGCCCTCTATCACCTATGCTGTTCAACATCTACTTAGAGGAGTTAGTGAAGAATTGTTTTCAGAACATGGGAGGGGTGATAGTAGGAGGAAGAAGAATAAAGTGCATAAGATTTGCTGATGATATGGCATTGTTAGCAGAAGAGGAGATGATACTAAGGGATATGCTACTGCAGCTGAATGACAGCTGTGAACAATATGGAATAAAGATAAATGTAAACAAGACAAAGACTATGGTTATCGGAAGAAAGACAAAGAAGATAAACTTAAGTATTCGGAATGAGATATTGGAACAAGTGAACAACTTTAAATACCTAGGGTGTACTATAAGTGGTGATATGAACTGCTGCGAAGAAGTCAAGAGGAGGATAGCAATAGCAAAGGAGACTTTTAATAGGAAAAGGAGCATTTTCTGCGGACCTCTGGAAAAAGAACTAAGGAAGAGACTAGTGAAGTGCTTTGTGTGGAGTGTGGCATTGTATGGGGCAGAAACATGGACATTACGACGCAGTGAAGAGAAACGACTAGAAGCATTTGAAATGTGGATATAGAGAAGAATGGAGCATGTGAAATGGACAGACAAAATAAGAAATGAAGCTGTGCTAGAAAGAGTGGGTGAAGAAAGAATAATGCTGAAACTGATCAGGAAGAGAAAAAGAAACTGGTTGGGTCACTGGCTGAGAAGAAACTCCCTAATGAAGGATGCACTGGAAGGAATGGTGAACTGTAAAAAAGTTCGAGGCAGAAGAAGATTTCAGATGATCAACAACATTATGGTAAATGGATCTTGTGTGGAGACGAAGAGGAAGGCAGAAAATAGGAGAGATTGGAGAATGCTGGGTTTGCAGTGAAGGACCTGCCCTTGGGAGAGAACTATTTGATTGATTGATTGAATACAATATTTCCTCTATATCTACACGGATTACAACAAAGCACATGGATTTGTTTATCCCACAAGCCAAGCAGTAGCCTGATGGGATATTTTGTAACTACGAAGCCCCGCCTATCCTCAAGTGGTCCATTGCATTCTGCTGTGGAACATTCTGTCACTCAGTATCAGCTTTTGGTTTGCAGAATGGCCAAGACTTGATCATTGCCACCGACTATCCTTGACAGCTTCTTGCAGCCTCAGTCAGCTCTTAGATGCTATTAAACCACTTTTACATAATGTATGGAATGAATGAATAAAAATTACTCAGCAATACTTGGTATGCCTTTGTTTATGGTTCCTTTCTCATTGATACACCAACTAGTTCACACTATTGTAATTGATACCTTCAGTCACCATGTTTCCCCTGTTGGTCGTTTTTTGAATTATTTTTTATTGCAGAAATCTTTTCCCATGATTTGAATGTATACAATCTGAAATTGTTTCGTCCACTGGTTCTCTCTCCAGAGTACTCTGCATTGGGATATTTTAATTGGAATGACCTTGTATATTAGCAATTGAATTAATGTTTCTTAATAAAATGTTTTCAAGGGGATAAATTAAATTCATAAATAAATGTTATTTGGATTTAATTATCATTTGTTTAAAACTGTTTTCCTATCTTTAGCTGATCTCGTTATGGACGTTGTTTCTAAAACTGTCTATGAATGCTTAGGTTACAAAAAAATGTCTTAGTCTTGATGATGATTTTTGTTTCATTACAATTCTAAATATCTTTAAAGAGCAACTTTGGAAAATATTTGATATTGTTAACGTTATTGTTTACTTTGCAAAGTAGAGATGAAATATAAGAGCTCGGTCAGTGTCCAAGGGAAAGAAGGGAACCTTAGGATATCCTTGTGATGCATTGACTGAATAGACAACTCAGTCCTCGTATTGTTAGAATGGTCTAGGCAGGTCCTATCCCCCTTTAGCATTGACTATTGTAAGAAGGTTATTAAATTAAAAAGATCATCATACAAGAATAAAGAATTGTATTATAGTTAACTCTTACTAATTATAAGAGTTAACACTGGTTATGTTACTGAAAACAAATAAATACTGATCGATAACATTTATTTAAATTAATATGGATATAATTAAAATAGGAAGGATATATTCTCATTAATTTTAAGGATTCTTTTAGAATTATTATAAAATCATTATAATCAACTTGAAAAAATAATCTAAAAAATGAAGATTCAGTTAAATACAAATTCTATTTATCAAATAACAGAGGTTGATTTGATATTTCATTGTTATCCCATTCCCAATGTTTCACTTTATTAAGTCTTATTGTTTATTTACTGAATAAATTTTTTGGTAAATAAGGGATTTTTCTTCTCAACAAGATTCAAAATTCTTAAATTTGAGAAACAGTTTAATTTTTCCTTTTGATCTGCACTTCATTATTGATTAGATCCTTTAAATAGGAAGAGTATAAATTAGCACTTCTCCTGTTGAAAATAATCATCATATATTTATCAGGTTGGAAACAGTTGTTTGTCAGTTTACTTGACAAACAACTGTTTCCAACCTGATAAATATATGATGATGATTTTCAACAGGAGAAGTGCTTTATACTCTTCCTATACGCTTCCTACCTGCAAATGTCACCACTTCTAGGGAAGTAATTAAGGGATGCTTTAGGTGTGTAGTTATGTCAGTTGAAGGATCACCTCTACTGCCTTTGGTATCGCCTGGTCATGAGGTTCTTTCTGTATTCTGCTTCCTGTTCTGAGAGTTGAATCAAAATGTGGAGATGTTGTATTTTCAACAAGTGATGCTTTAAGAGTTCTTACGAGGCTTATCAACAACTGAAGCTAAGAGGAACATAGGCATTGTTTTGGTGAAGACCATGTAAGCGAAAGGACAGTTGCAGCATTGGTTCCAAAAATTTGTGATGGAGATTACAACATAAAGAATGCTCTTAGAGGACGCCATGAAAAAGTGGTCTCAGCCGAGGAGTTTAAAGAACTAATTGTGTCTGACCGAAGTTCATGGGAGATGGCTGAGAAACTAGGGGTATCTCACAATAATTGTACCCCTCCTGGAAGAACTTGGCAAAATGCAGAAGATGAACAAGTGGGTACCCCGTGAACTCACAGAAGGAAACAAGGCAATGCGTTGCACAATTTATTCTAAAAAAATTTTTTTTACTGTTTGGTGGTCCACGGCTTGAATTATCAATTGGAACTTTCTTCCATGGGAAAAACCATTACAGCAGAGATGTACATGTCAGAATTGACTGAAATTGACCAGAAACTAGGAAAGATACAGCCTACACTTGTCCATTTTCACTGGCCATGACTATCTGGCGTCTCACCTATTTAAAATAGGCATTTTAACAACTGATAAATGCTTACTTTGTGAACAACCTTCTATGAATGCGGAGCACTTGTATAGTTGCAAAGAATTAGAAGATTTACGAAATTCTACGACAGAAACTGGTATCTATTTTCTGGCTCATCTTTACTGGTCAGCGCGGCGCTTAATGGCAGAAATGCCAAGAGCTGGCGTTGGCTAATCAATCAATCACTTGTCCATTTTCAATGAAACACTGGTTCATTTTCACATTGAGAAAATGTTTTCCCCATAAAAAAAATAATGATATTGTGGAAACACTTCTTTTTATCTAAAATAAAAATAAAAACTATATAAATGAAATAGAATCAATTAGATATAGGATGAAGAAATTTGTGTCTTTGATATTATCTCGGCTGCAGTTTTGATGATTTGTTCATAAATTAAATAATGAAAATTCCTAACAGTCAAAATAATCAAATTCCTTAAAAACAGTTGTTTATATTGAAAATTAATAATCTGCGGATCTATCTTTGGCAGGATTGATAATAGAATGAACCCTGTTTATAATAATAGGAAGGTAGAACCGTTTTTACTTGCAGTTTAAACTGTAAGAGAAGTGTCATAGCCTTGTCCTGATGAGGTTTTTCAGCTGTCATAATAGTATTTCAAAGATTAAATAATGAACTCTCAAATACTTCATTTGCTGGAACACAAAAAAGAAATGTTGCAGGCCGTGATCTAATGAAAAGAAATAAGACATCTTCATAGTAAAACAATAACTAACTATTAGAATTGTAAACTTCTTAATTTGAAAAACACTCCTTTATCTACTCCAATATTTCGTTCCTTTTAGCATTTCTTGAGGATACATTTTGAGGAAAAGAACTCTGTCCTTCGCCTTTACAAGTCGTTACGATGAAGTCCTCTTGTTAAAAGGGATGAAATATTGAAGTAGATAAAGGAGTGTTTTTCAAATTAAGTTTATAAATATAATAATAATATACAAGGTGGCCAGAAAGTTCCCATACCCCCCACTATGTTATTATACTAAGGGATACGGGAACTTCCTGGCTACCCTGCTATTACAAATACTATCAGTAAGTAACTGTTGATAGTGAATCTCTTAAAACTCCTTTATTCTTATCACGAACGACAATTTAGATTGAGACTAAAACAGAATCCAGATGTAAACAGATGAATTTATCTCTTCTCCAGACGCACTTTCTGATGATGATAGCCTATGTTACAAATGCTTTAAGAATGTGACGATGATAACTTGTTTTCTGTTAGCTTTTGATCTTTAAAGACAAATCTTTAAGGAATCAAAAACCTTTTAAAAACTATGGGAAGTGATTTCTTGGAAGAAAAAGTGGTTTGTATATGTATGGGATGCATCATCCTACAAGAGTCAAACTTTCCCATACAGATATATTCCAGTTATATACAGGTCATTTACTATATAAAGAGAAGCATCATAATCTAAATATCGCTCAATCCAAGCATGAGTAACGTGACATTTGAAGCCACTTTCTTTTGCCTTCTTTATCCTAGCTTAATTATATCTAATTATTTCTCGTTACCCTACTGTAGAAGTCTATTCCCTTTCGTATGCTATCTTCAGACATGATCTGTTTGAATCTACAATGTTTTATTATTTTTACATCTTGTTCTGAATTTAATGTGAGTAACGTGACATATATGATTACAAACACATTATTTCCTGCAAACTTTTAATCCAAACACATTGAAATCGTTAGATGTTTAATTAATGGAATATTCTACCTCAAGAAATTCAAAAGAAATTTGATTTTAGAATAAAATGGAAATAAATAAAAGGCACTTACTTAAATAAGTGCGTTTTATTTATTTCCATTTTCTTCTATTTCATTCCACGCACGTTAAGCCTATTAAATTTGATTTTAGAAAAGCCTTGCTATAACCTGCTCAAAACATAGTGTGAGTAGCGTTACCTATTGTGTGAGTAACGTGACATAATGAAATTCTTCCAAGACTAACAAAATTTGAGTTTTAAATATTAGATCACTGAGCTTCAGAATTTTCTGAAAACAATTCCTGGGTATTCTTATAGTTAGTATTTGACAATTTTAGGTAGTTATGTCTTCTTACAGACACTGCAGTGGAAGCTGACACTTCTCAAAAAATATCATTTTGAATATCAATCCATTGGCTAGAAACGGTTGAAGCACGGGCGAGTTTGATGCATAAATGTCAGCTATGCTTCTTTGTCTGGATAAGATAGCTCCTGTATATGCCAATCAGCCAGTAATCAGTTGCAGGCTGATAAACTGCATACCACTTCCCTACTTCCAAAGCAGTGCCCTTAACATAATGCTTATGAGTCTTCAATAATCTCTTGAATGGCATATGTTGGATAATAATGACGTTTGCACTTTTCCTTCAACACTGCACACAATTTCATGACTGTGTGATACCGTTGAGATCTTTAGCTGTAACAAAAAGTTTCTGCAAATGCAGATCCTTAGAATGTTCTTGAATTTCTTTACTACTAATAGTCAGTATCCGAACTGTTGATGGGGCACTTGTAAATGTGTCAATAAATGATCACTTCCTGTACAATGAACTTTCGTTTCATTACCAATCTGAGCACTCTTCTGTACATAAGCACCAATGCAAACTGGACCTTTGGCATGATTTGTGGCAAAATAGTTCCATTTGATTTTTTTTTTTTTTTTATTATTTTTTTTTTTGTGACTCCTCTCTAAGAAAGCTTGTGGAGCTTTTGAATTGGCTTGAAGCTCCGTCACTCCATATTGTAATGTCTGTATTCTGCTGGTAGGCATTGCAAGATTTTGTCAGGAAATACAACAATTGATACCTTTGAATGATCCATAGTATCAGATACTATGGCTAGACTGTGTTGTTCCTCATGGTATTAAACGGAAGAAGTAAAAACTGTGATTCTGATCATAATAAGTACGTGGTCTTGATAGAAACACTTAAAATTTTCAGAAAATTCTACTTGAATCAATGCAAGAGAAGATCCTTGCTCAAGGGCAGATTTCTTATCTTCATCACAGCAGATGCCTGCACTTTTTTCATGTAAATATGCAGTAAAAACCATTTCAGGTGCACGGAGCCAGTTGTTGGTACACTGTGAAAATCAGTGTGAGTAATGTGACAGTTTTGTTTTCCTTCAAATCAACAGCTAGCAGAGCCTTTACTTTTGTAATATTTTGGCTACTAATTTCAGAAGCTTTTCTTGTCACATCAGCATTACTTTATGTTTGTGGATCCAGACAGTAAAATGAAAAATTAAAAAAACAAAAAAACAAATTATTGTGAGTAACACAACAGCACTGACACTAATGCCATCTATATAGTTCCACATGGAAAATGATTACCCTTTATTGATAACATTTAATAGTAACACAGGACATTAACTTTGAGTTCACAATGAAGTTCAGATCAACTTGCACCTTACTTCGTAAATAACAAATACTTCAAAGTTGAACACAAACTACTAGTTTCTGAGAGACAAAGTATTCTATAGAAGAGAAGCCGTTTTCTTGTATAGTAGACTATGAGCCACATCTATCAGATATTTTTGGAATCTACAATTCCCTCCTTTCATTTGAAATGAAAACCCTAAGCCATTCTCATATGTCAGTATTTGACATATGTTTCCACAGTTACAAGGATTGAACGATATGTATCAAATAACATAATAGGGGGTACGGGAACTTCCCAGCCACCCTGTATATGTTAATAATATATATGTTAAGAAAGTGAAAAGAAGAAATACTGTAACTAATTTATTATTCTTTGAACTTTAGACTTGAATCCATGATCTGAGCATTTTGTAGCATGACATAGACTCTTTCCTTAGTTTCAAAATCCATGAATGATGGATGAAATGCCAACGCCTAACAGTATTTGGCCTTTTGCTATAATTTTGGATTTGTAAGCTGTAGTTTTAGCTTAAAAGCTATTTCCTATGGATTGTTCACAACACCTGAAATTCCAAAAGATATCTTGAAGAAGGATTTACTCATCTTTTCACTTGTATATCTGTCATTTTGGCTTTGATGATTTTGGAAACTAAAATGATTGATTGATCAACATATTGACATCAGATACTAATGCCTTTATTGAACTCAACTCTTTATTTTGATCAAAACTAAGAAAGTTAAGAAAATTTCTGATGAACATTGGTCTGAGATCACAATCAGAACCATTTCATTCCAGCCCAAGGATCGTCTCTCCTGATATTCTTTGTTATTCACCAAGTTTTTAAGTTAATGATTCTGATTGTGAACATTTGTTCAGTTCATGTTATATTTGAATAGAATTTTGATAGAAAATTTCCTGCTTTCCATACAAGCAAAGATTGGTGGGTAGATTGAAAAACTAAAAAGTGAAAAATGTATTTTTTTTTTCCTTTTGAGAGTAATTTTGGCACCAAAGGTTTCACTTCCTCCCCCTCCCTCTATCCATGAATGTCAAAGGCCTTGTGATTTATACTCCTGAACCTGGGTTTGAATCCCAGCTTGGGCTTAAATGTTTCTTTCTATCTTTTTTGTAAGTTCTCTTCCATTAAAAACTTCTTTTCCAATTCATGGCTTTTTCCTGGAGCAGCTTCTTTTGCCCTTGTACTGTTAAAAATTACACAGTGAAACAACCCCCACAATAATACATATAGACACAATTTAATACATACATACACAATATGAATACTGCAAAAAACTTCTAGGACATATAGGGTTGTGAAAATGGAAAATTGGTCCAAAAACTCGCCAATTCCCTTTGACACCCCATTTTTTATTCGTTTCAACAGTTTGAAAGATTGGTATTTAAGGCAGAGCACTCGATTGTTACCATTGTTATTGACATGAAACTAATAAGCTTAACAAGAGGTTATTGTTGTGTTTTTTTGTATCATGTTTACAAGAAATGCTTGAAGTGATGGCCGATGCATATGTATAAGTGATACATATTCTGATACACCCTCTGGCCGGTGTTGGATGTCTTGCACCGTGGCATGAATAAGTGCAACCAAATGCTCCTCCAATTCGACAGATATCTCATAAACCAAACTCTTAATGTGGCTCCAAAGGAATTAATCCATTGGAGTCAAATCTGATGAGTGTGGAGGCTGTGCTACTGGTCCACCTCTGCCAATCCACACTGCCCCAAATTTTCTATCGAGGTAACCTCGGACAGGATATGAAAAGTGTCCCAAATTTTCAATTAAGGTGGGCTCGGACAGCTGGTGCACTGTCATGTTGAAAGCAAATCTGTTGAATTGCCAATGACACATCTTCCATCAACTCTGGCAATGTTTCTTTAAAGAATAGGTTGTAAATATAACCAGATTTGCAGATGATAAAGCCCAACTAACCATTCGCTGATGATGCCAGCCCACATGTTAATGGCTAACCTATTCTATGCTCGTAGTATGACCTGGAGAGAGTGATATGGGGCTTTCTTCTGCCCAAACAACGCTGTTCCAACAGTTGAAAATGCCATCTCTGTTGAACGTAGCTTCATCTGTAAACATAATCATCATTGGAAACAAGGCTCTTCTAAACAACATCCGAGATACCACAACAGAATTAAACTCATGGCACAAAATGAACTGGACCCTACGCTAAAAGTGGTGTAAGAGGGAGTTGAATGATTTGGGAAACACTCTTCATAAAGCAGACAAGCTTTGCCGTAAATTAACATTATATCGGCGTTCTTAGCAAACATAAACATAGTCATTTTGATCTTGATAAATAATTTATTAACTTGAATAAATAATGAGCATGACACAATCTTACTGATTGTACGTGATCATTGTGGGTTGTTCTAAAGACAACAGTCTACTGTACTGTATTATATAACATACCAAACCATTCAAACTTTTGGAATAAAAGGGAGGGTGTAAAGAGAATCGGTACGTTTCCAGACCCATGTTCCTTATCAAAATGTATTCCATTTTCACAATCCTATAAACCTTAAAGTAGATTCATTTATACACTGTATATATTTCACATGAACAGACATATTTGTAATGTTTTATTATTTTATCTTTCTCTTTCCCAATTACTTTTCAAAGAAGTTTTTATTTTGCTTTTACAGAACAGTTAGAGTTTGTATTTGTATGAATAAATATACAAGGGGAGATCAAAAAGTAATGCACAAAAATTTTTTTACGGAATATTATTTTGGTCCGTACGTTCAAATTGTGGAAGACAGTTAGTTTGAATCTTGCCGTACAGAGAGCAATTGCTCGATCAGGCGATCACCCTGGAATGAGTGTGAACTACTGAGTAAAGATGGCGCGTTTGCTAGCATCGTCGACTTGTGAAGAGCAGCGAGGTGTAGTTCGTTTTTTTTGAGCAAAACAAAAACCCCCAGAGTGAAATCCACAGAGAAATGTTGGAGGTGTATGGTGCTGATTGTCTGGACCACAGCAACATCTCCAGATGGTATAGGTTCTTCAAAGAGGGCTGAGTAAACCTTACTGATGAAATGCATACCCGGCTGACCAGTGACCACTGCAACACCACCCAGTGTCAAAGGCATTGAAGAGGCAATTTCAAACAATCGGCGCATCAATCTGCGGACCTTGACACAACAATTCAACATTTCTTATGGCACAGTGTTTGACATTGTGCATGACAGATTGAGATTTCGCAAAGTCAGTGCTCGCTGGGTACCCAAATATCTGTCATATGTACATGCATCCTGCTTGGACCACTTAGAGCATTACGCTGAAGAAGGTCATGACTTTCTGGAAGGTATAGTGACTGGCGATGAATCTTGGGCATACCACTACACGCCCGAAACTAAGCAGGCTTGTATGGTATGGAAACATTCTATATCTCTGCCACCGAAGAAATTCAAAGTCACCCAATCAGCGAAAAAAAGTTCTGGTGACGGTGTTCTGGGACATGAGGGTGTACTCTTTAGGTGGAGTTTCTTCCAACTGGGACCACTGTGAATGCTGCAACCTACACTAGAAAATTGACAAATTACCCTTCGAGAGAAATGGCTTATCAGAGACGCTATAAATGTCAGACTTCTTCATGACAATGCTCATCTCCATGTAGCGGCTTCTGTTCGAGAAAAAAATTGAGAAATTTGGCTGGGAGTGCTCCAACATCCACCCTAAAGTCCAGATGTCGCACCATCTGACTTTCAACCTCTTCGCACCACTGAAGAAATTCCTAAGAGACCAATGCTTCCGTTCGAATGAAGAAGTGAAATTGATCATGAGCAGGTTAATACGATCCCAGGAAACGGAGTTCTATGAATGAGGAATACTAAAGTTGGTGTCATGATGGGAGAAATGTGTCGAGAGGCTTGGTTCATATGTTGAAAAATAGGTAACATGTGTAGTTTGTTTATGTATTATTATTTTTTTCTTACCTATTAAATTTTTTGCAAAAAAAAATTGTTGTGCTTTACTTTTCGATCTCCCCTTGTATTATTAATTCAATGTTTTTGGAAAAGTCAATTTCTAGTTTATAAGAGATAATTTAATAAATAATTACTCATTTCATAAAACGAATTATAAAAGAAAAAATAGAAAATTAGAGCATATAAACTTAATAAGCAGAATTTATTTAAAAAAATGAATTACTATTGCTTGTTTTAAATTGTATCTGTCATAAATTAACTTTTTTTTTTTTTTTTTTTTTTTTTTTACAGATGTCACAAGTTCTGTTCACAAATGTCTGTATAAAATGTAAATCAGATTTTAGTAAAGATTTTTTCCTTACTCTTTGTGGAGGAATTAAATATGAATAAACAGAAGAAAGCAATGAAATGATGGCTTGTGTTTATTTCGATAAGAAGTTATTAATTGATGAATAAGGATTTAATCTTTTATCTTGGAAAATAAGGAAAAAATTTTATTAACCCACACATGTCTGAATTATTTTTTGTTTAATTTCTAAGTTTTTTTTGTATCTATCAGTTCATAATAGTCCCCAAAATACGTAAAATTGGAATAAAACATTTAATGGAATGGTCATTTGCAAGAAAAGGACAGTCCTATATATAGGATGCTAGGAAAATAGAGGGTATTATGGTTATACTCATTACATGAGGTGGTGCTGAGGAATTTTCATTTTCTTTTCCTTTTAGGAGAAACGAATAACGTAATGGAGTAGATGGATTCTAATAGCAATATATGCCACTGGGGCAATGCTGTTGTTGTTCCAATTCATGACAATCAAGTTTCTTTCTGAATATGTTTTGAAATAAGTGTCTCAGTCAGTTTTCCTCATAGCAGTACTATCCTCCAAGGGGCATTTTACAATGCGATTTTTGCGTATTGGACATGATGCCCTTATACTTCTGTTTTTCAGTTTCTTCAACTATGGAAGGCCTCCCAAGAAAAATTGTTGAAGTATAAGTGATAGAGGAATGCACCAAAACATAGTTCGACAAAATGAACAAAATCTTTATACACACTTTACTTATCTACATGTGGTGTATTTGCCTAGTGTCCTACAGGACACCGGCTTTGAAACTCTAACCTCAAATATGGAAACTGAAAAATTGGCTTATTTTTCCATACCTTCATCATCATTTTTATATTTTCTAAGTTTTCTAAACAATAAATAACTCTAACACTAACCAATATACACAAATTACTTATTTTCCATCTCCAGAACGTGAAGCTGAAGCCATTTTTCACTAAGTCACAACTGAAACACATGTAGCTAAACAAACTGGAACAATAAAAAACATGTTTAAGCCTGAATCATTTGCTTTGTGTCTACTGAAGCACTCATGACCAATATCATATCTTGAGCAAAAGAAGAACTAACACAATATTTAAATATATTGATATGTGGTCGAAAAAGAGTGGTGTCTACGATTGGCGTTCAACATAATACACACACATTTATTTACATTTTATTTACAAGTATATATTCAGGGTTGGTGGATACCAAAAAGGGTCAAACTAATAAAAGATCCAAAGGACGGATTCCCAGCGACAAGTCACACAAGGCCGGAGGTCCCTCTTTGGTCTGCCATTGGGAGAGGAAGCCAGTTTCGTAAAGTCTTGCCCTCTCAGGTAGGCCAGTCACACTGGAGTTTAACTGACCAATCCGGGAAGGTTTTCAACTTTGCATCATAGCTCACCCTTTCAAGTGTTGGCGTCCTCGTTGACTCACGTGTCCAGGTGATGTCGGGCGAGATACGTTCCTCTGTGCGTGGTGCAGGGGAGGGAGAGCTTTCTGTGATGTTGGTCCAGTCGGGACAGCGTGGTCCGGTTGTGCAGGGGCACAGATGGCATCGTCATAGGGTTTCTGTGTTTGACCTCTACCATTAACTGGTGAGCTATGTTGTTGGTCTCATCCAAGCGGCATCTCAGGTCGGCGGCATAGTCCATTGAGGTTTCTGGGGTCTTGGCTAGCAGAGTATCCAATGTGAGGATGGCGACTGAGACGAGAAAGAAGGGTGAAAAGGATGTGGTCTCACTGACAGCAGTGTTGAACGCATACGTGACAAACGAGAGGCTTTGATCCCAATTAGAATGTTTGTCAATGTACATGGACAACATATTGGCGATAGTGGTTGAGCTTCTCCGTCGCCCCGTTCGTCTGCAGTCTGTAGGGTGATGAGCAGTGGTGGAGTGACCGGCAGATGCTGAGAACTTCCTGCATGACTGCACTGAGGAACTGTATGCCACAGTCGCTGACACAGGAAGCCGGGGAGCCATAGCACAGGACAGTGTCTTGCACTAAGAAAATGGGGACTTCAGTGGGTATTGCGTTCGGCAGTGCCTGTGTGATGGTGAAGCGGGAGAAGTGGGTCGACTGCTACCACAATCCAACGGCTATTGTTGTTGGATAGTGGGAGAGGGCCAAGGAAGTAGATGCCTATGAGGCTGAAGGGTACTTCCGTTAGCGGGAGTGGCTAAAGGAGTCATACCAGTGGCTGTGTCAGAGATTTCCTGTGCTGGCAATCATAGCAACACAAAACACAATGCTGAGTTGTCTTATACTGTCCAGATCCTGCCATAGGTTTTGGCGAGACTGAGTTGGCCGTAGGTGTGGTCCTTGTGGCAAGACTCGGCAAAGTGGCAGTGTAGATGCTGAGGGAAGACTAGCAGCTATTGCAGAGATGTAAGATCGAAGCTGTCATTGAAGAGCACGCCATCTATGAGTAAGTAGCCCTTTTTATGCAGTTGTGTCGATGCTCGGGCTTATGCAACAATTTTGTGGAGGTTTGGATGCTTGTTTTGTTCAGTGGCCCAATTATTCCATTATAATGTTGATTGCAGCAGTGTTCTGGGTGGTGTTGTTCAGCAGGAGGCATGACAAACAATCTGCATCAAGTGTTTGCGGCTCCGCTTGCAAATGACGGTAATGTCGTGCTCCTGTAATCGGAGAGCCCATCGCGCCAGCTGTCCACTGGAGTCCTTAAGGCTGGTGAGCCAGCAGAAGGCATGGTGATCAGATTAAGGCTGGTGAGCCAGCAGAAGGCATGGTGATCAGAAACCACAGTGAATGGGTGGCCGTAGAGATAGGGTCAGAACTTGTGCTTGACCCAAATTACAGCGAGGCATTCGCAATGTGTTGAGGCATAGTTCCTCTCGGTTTTGGAGAAACTATATCTGGCGTAGTCATCACTTTTGGCTGTCTTCCTTGGTTCTGAACGAGGACTTTCCCAATGGCGTAAGCACCAGCATCAGTGTGATTCCGGTGTGTGCATCTTCCTGGAAGTGACCAAGCACAGGTGTCATTGTAAGGCAAGTTTTGAGGGAGTCAACGGTGACCTGCTCATTAACTGCCCAGCAGAAGTCGTTGACGTTGTTCATGATTGTGGTATGTGGACAGGCGACGCATGCGAAGTTTGGAATAAAATGGCGATAGTATGAGCAAAAGCCATGATAAGTGTAAACTTGTTTGCTCATCTTTGGGGTGGGGAAGTTATGGACGGTGTCTTGTTTTGTCGTGGTCAGGGTGGATGCTTTCCAGTGTCACTGTGTCTTAAGATCTTGATGGTTTGGGCAGCAAAGGAGCATTTAGTGTGGTTTAGGCGGAGCTCGGCGGCAGAGAGGTGTTGCTGATGTTCGTCGAACGTGCGGCAAAAGATGACAAAGTCGTTCAGGTAACGCAGACAGATTGACCATCTGATGCCGCGGAGAAGGTTGTCCATTAGGCACTCGAATGTGGCTGGAACATTGCAAAGACCGTATGGCATCACATTAAATTTGTACAGGTCGTCTAGCGTTGAGAAAGCTTTTTCTCTCAGTCTTCAGATGGGTACTTGCCACTACCCAGTTTTTAGGTCGAAGAGGAAAAGAAGATGGAACTGTAGCATTCCCAGTTAGGTGATGAGGGAGGGATTGAGACAGCAGGAGCTGGGTGGTCGGGGTGCCCATAGTAGTGAGGAAGGTTCCCGACAGTAGCGTTGGATGTGGCCAATTCAGTTGCATCAGAAGCAGATGGGCTGGTTATCGTGTGTACGCCACTCATTTGCTCGATGTCGTGGTGTGGGTGTTCTCCACCGGGCATGGTGGTGGTTCCAGGACTGTTGCTCGTTCTGTTCGTTGGTCATGAGAATTGTGAGGTTTTGGACAGTGGTGGTTAAGGCAGTGATCTGGTTTTGGAGGTGGGGCTTGAGGCTAGTGGTTGGAGAAATGGTCTGGTGGATTGCAGTGGGCTCGTTGATGTTGTAATCGGTGGCATTTTGCAGTGAATTCACTGACGGACTATATGCGGAGGGCTAACAACACTTTATGTACATCAGTGGCTACACCTTTCAGGAGGTGATGGAGTCGCTGACTGTCAGTCATGTGAGGATCCATCCTAGCGCAGAGATGAGTCCTGGATATATGACTTGCCGGACTCTTGGGGTAGCTGTACACAGATGGAGGGTGTTTGCTTTACCTCTGTGGCAATGTGATGGAGTGTCACAAATTTGTCGCTGAACTTCATGAGGAAGGAGGCCCAGATGGAGATGGTGGCTTCTTCATTATCGAACCAATGGCGGGCAGTGTCCAATTAGGCAAAAGATAATATGCAAATTTGTTGTCAACAGTCCACCCGTTGAAGTTGCCACTTCAAAGTCAGGCAAGGGGCAAGGGAGCCAGGAAGGGGGTCAGTTGAGGCACCAGAGAAGGGTGTGGGTTCTCGGTATCGTAGGGCGGGAAAGTTCTTGTTACCGGTGCTTGGGCAGCGGTAACGGTTTGAATCTGGTCATATAGTGGGTAGAGAGGGTTGCAGTTATCGGCGGGGTTAGGCATGGTGGGTCTTTGGGTCAGTAGGTTTTCAGCACCAATGATGTGTGATCGAAAGAGTGAAGTCTATGATCGGTGTTTCGGCAGAATATACACTCATTTATTTACAAGTATATATACAGGGTTGGTGGATACCGGAAACAGATAAAAAGCAATAAAAGGCCCGAAGGCTGGATTCCCAATGACAGGTCACACGAGGTCAGAGGTCCCTCTTCGGTCTGCCATTGGGAGACAGGCAACAGCGTGATGTCTTGCCCTCTCGTGTCAGCCAGTCACTGTGGAGTTTAACTGACCAATCTGGGAAGGTTTTCGACTTTGCACCAATATAACAACTGGGTAGCTGTCCTATATAAAGGACGCTACGCATGTGTGGTTTAAGAAACAAAACATAAAATCACTCATGGAAAAAGTATACTCGTCAACTCCCAAGACACTTGATGAATAAAACAGTCAGATGATTTTTTTTTCAACAATTAATATCACAGTCAGATGATTTTTTTTCAATGACGAACAGTCAATTTTTATTACTGAACTAATTTGTGATTTAATGTAGTCAGGTGCATTGGCTTAATTATTGATGATGAAGATACAGTAAACCAGAGGTGCCCACCCCCCTTGATCTTATGGCTCAACCCCCCCTCAAAGATCGGGAGGGGGGGGGGGGCTTCGCCCACATTTGCATTAAGGCCCAAAATTTCTAGCTATGCCACTGGCTGAGAGCGCTGAAATCGCATAGTTCCATTTCATTCAGTGGCATAACGAGCGTTACTGGCGTGTGTGGCACAATACCTTTTTGGCGCCCCCCCCCCCCCCCCACATACCTCCCGAAAACCCGAAAAACATAGATTCTCCAAATCGACAACCAAAAAAAAAAGAATTCTCCAAATCAACAACCAAAAAAAAAACGACTTTTACATTCTTTTCGATTTTTTTGAACCCCTTCCCCCTAAATTTCAATGGCGCAGTCTGCGCTCCTCCAAATGAGAGATGGCCGGCGAAAGTTTGAACTGCGCAGCCCTTCCAGTAATTATCAATTATGTTTTCCTGTCACAATGGACGACGGGGTCTGTTTTCACTGAGACATGTTGATAACGCCAAATTAAAACTTCTCTCGACTATTTAGCGTTATTTCAATACCAGTTGCTAACAATAAGTATTTATATAAATAAATAAATATATATTATTTATAAATACAATGCTCTTTTGCAAAGTAACAAGCGATTACCTGTCATGGCAGTGTCCTGTCATTAAATCAGACGGAAGTGCCTGACCAGACTAATTGTTGATACATGCGCAGATCTCACAAAAACAGGGCGGCCATCTCATTTGGAGGACAGTACCTGCGTGGGCACCCCTGAGTAAACTCCCGATTATCGGCGGGCGAAATATCCGCTTTGCGGATTATACACGGACCTCTCCTGTTTTACTTTTTTTTACTATACAATAAATTATAGAATTAAAAAAAATTAAATCTAGAATAAGATAAACAATTAAAGGGGCTACCAAAGTAAGTGAAGGCAATTATAGACAAACAATTTAAAGAATGACCTTGTGGACAGAGCTTAGGCCGGTAGGTAAATAAAGTGAAATAAAAGAAAATAATTGTCTCTAATATATGTACTGTAACTATGTATTGCCATTTTAATGTAAATGAAACATGATAAAAGCATTTTTGTCTTGATTTTTGTCTTTTTTTTGTCCTATTTCGAATTATCCGTAGAATTTGCTTATCCTCAGCTGCCACGCCACCCAATTCCGCGGATAATACAGTTTTTACCATAAAATAAGACTAATTAATAGAACAGTCAGATGATTTTTTTTCAACAATTTATAAAACAATCACATGGGGTTTTTTTTTCCATGATGAATAGAAAAGTCAGATGACTTTTTTTTGAATGATTAATATCACAGTCAGATGATTTTTTTTTAAACGATTACTAGAACAGTCAGATGATTTTTCTTTTCAAAAATGAATAGAACAGGCAGATACTTTTTTCAACGATTAATAGATCAGTCAAATGATCTTTTTTTCAGTGATAGAATAGTCAGATGATTTTTTTTCAATGATTAATAGAACAGTCGGATAATATTTTTTACAACAATTAATAGAACAGTTAGAAGGGTTTTTTTTTTTCAATGATGAATAGAACATTCCGATGATTTTTTGTTTTTCAATGATGAATAAAACAGTCAGATGATTTATTTTTCAATGATTAATAGAACAGTCAGATTATTTTTTTAATGATAAATCAGTCAGGTGAAATTTTTTCAACAATGAATAGAACAGGAAGATGATTTTTGTTGAATGATGAATAAAAGTCAGATGATTTTTTTCAATGATTAATAAAACAGTCACATGATGTTTTTTTTCAACGATGAATAACAGAATCATACGATTTTTTTTTCAATGATTAATAGAATAGTCTGATTTTTTTTTTCAATGATGAATAAAACTTTTTTTTCAATGATGAATAAAACAATCAGATGATTTTTTTCAATGATTAATAGAATAGTTTGAATAAAACAGATGATTTTTTTTTCCTTGATGAATAAAACAGTCAGATGATTTTTTTAATCATTAATAGAACAGTCAGATGATTTTTTTTCAACGATGAATAAAATAGTCAAATGATTTTTTTCAATCATGAAGAAAACAGTCAGATGATGTTTTTTTCAATATAATGAATAGAACAGTCAGATGATTTTTTTTCAATGATGAATAAAAGAATCACATGATTTTTTTCAACAAATGAATAGAACAGTGAAATGATGTTTTTTTCAACAATGAATAAAACAGTCAGATGGATTTTATTTTCTATGATGAATAAAACATTCCGATGATTTTTTTCAATGATGAATAAAACTGTCAGATGATTTTTATTTTAATTCAATTTTTTTCAATTCAACTATGAATAAAACAGTCAGATGATGTTTTTTTCAACGATGAATAAAAGAATCAGATAATTTTTTTCAATGATTAACAAAACAGTTCGATAACTTTTTTTCAATGATTAATAGAATAGTCTGAATAAAACAGATGATTTTATTTCAATGATTAATAGAACACTCGGGTGATTCATTTAATCACGAATAAAACAGATGATTTTTTTTTCAACAATGAATAGAACAGTCGGATGATTTTGTTTCAATGATGAATAAAACAATCAGATGAATTTTTTCAATGATTAATAAAACAGTAAAAAACCTTATTTTTAATGATTAATAGAATGGTCAGATGTTTTTTTTCAACGATTAATAGAATAGTCTGATGATTTTTTTTTTTCAATGATGAATAAAACAGTTAGATAACTTTTTTCAATGATT
>JAFIDM010078943.1:15514-30213 GCA_023159025.1 Thereuonema tuberculata | reverse complement strand
AATATTCCTTGTTTCTGCAAATAAGTGGCCCATAAACGCAAGAGATATGTGCGGGAAAACGGATCTGAAATTCGACTAAAGCGAAAGGATTAAAGAAATAATCTGGTTCCAAAGATCATCATTAATCGGATTCGAAAGGCTATGAATTCGAAGGCATCGTCAAGCATGCATTGAAGGCGACTCAATGTTGGATTACCGAACGAAAGATGATAGATCTTCTGGAGACTGTAAGTAAACTTTAATCTATCTCACACGGACGGGGGCATTAATACACGAATACCGTTGTCATCACTTCTCTTCAAGATGAACAGAATCACAAACACCAGTAACGTTTACAAGGTTAAAGATTCAATGTATTAATACAAGTGCAAACAAAGTTGACACATCGAGACTTTTAGTTATCGCATTTAAGAAGAAAGTTTCACAAGGCTATAAATGGGTAACATAGAACACTTCCTATTATCAGACGTAGTATCATGCAAGTTGAAATAGACTTAATATTTCTTATGTAAAAGGAACTTAAAACAAAATATACATAGATTTGTTTTATTGATTTGCCTTTGTTTTCTTTTATACATTTAGCTACATATAAAAGTTATTTTAGCGTGTTGTACGTATATTCTCTGCCGGAGTAAAGGTTTTAAAAATAACAGCTCCATTAGAAGCATTAAGTAATCGCTTCTTCAGTGTGTGTCTAAATTTTTCAATTTTGTTTTATTATTATTGTTAGGAAAATTACTTTAATATTTCTGAAAGAGAAAACTCCGAGAAAATAATTAATTATCTAACTAATTAATTAGTTTACAAGATACTAAAAAGCTATTGCATTTCAAATATCTGAAATTGATGATTGAACTGCATTGAAGTGATTAAATAAATTACTAAAACTTAATTATTTATACTTGTTCCTAAAAGAATTGATAAATTATTGTTGTATAGTGTAATGCTATAATTGACATTTAATTAGATTATAATGTATTTAAATTTGTTTACTTTATAAAGAAGTAATCGTTAAAATGATCACGACACACAAAAAAAACACACAGATTTATAAATATTTTTGCTTTGTTTTTTATTTATGAAAACATTACAAAATCAAAGACAGTATCTTTCTGTTGTGAATATGTGGCTATCTTTCACAGACGTTCAGTGATAAGAATAAATACAACATCTGAAGATAGATTCAATATGGTGATTTCATGAAATCTCTTTCAATATTGTCTGTTTTATGGTCGTTTTATTCTTGTTTTAAAAATGACATTGTAAATAAATAAAATCATAATATGTCTTTAATTTTAAAAGAGAAAATTGCGCAAATTCCGGCTCACATCCCAAAGAAAGTTCATCTACAAAATATTTCAAACAGAGTTTATAAAATGTAAAACAAAACAAGAAATGTCACATCTACGATGACGTATCCCCATCAATGGTATCCCCTATAGTTGTATCGATAGTAGGTTTCCATCAAAATTTAAAAGGATTTTTTACTTAATTAAGAAAGTTTAATGTGCTGGGATAATATGTGAAAAATGATAAGAAAAAGAAAACAGCACATGAACAAAATAGGAAATTGCCTTTCTGATTTTAGATTATGGGAAGGAAATTGGGAACGGCCGTTTCGTCCTTCTGCGGACTTCATCAGCCCAATTCCCAGGCTTACACTAACCAGGTCTTGCTTTTCTGATTCGGTTAAGGAAAGGCGGGAATTGGGCTGATGAGTCCGCAGAAGGACGAAACGGCCGTTCCCAATTTCTTTCCCATAATCTAAAATCAGAAAGGCAATTTCCTATTTTGTTCATGTGCTGTTTTCTTTTTCTTATCATTTTTTACTTAATTGTTCTTGAAAATCTTACGAGAAACTTACCGGAGCGATACAGTGATTTCAGTCAGTAATTCGCGATATTGTAACATCTCGATATCAGTGATTTTAAAATGTAATTGTGATCGCAGTTTTCATCAATGTTACTAGAAGCAGTTCGTTTAACAACAAAAGGTTTTCAAATGTGATTCAATCATAACATTGTCTTAAAAAAAGAAGTTAGCGCAAATTGTTGTAATTAAAAATTAGTTTAAAATGATTATAATGAATGTATGTATACCTATATATTAAATTACCTTTATTTTATGTAGAGAACAAAATACATAGTAAAATCAATTATTCAATAATGTTTTTATTCAATTTGTAGGAGATTCGACATTCTTACGAACTGTGAGTAGACAACTTATTTAAAGATATATAATAGAAATCTCCTATCGTGAATTTGGTACCAGAACCATTCTTATGTAAGTGTGTAAATACAGCCAATGTGATAATTACAAAATTTAAATCGAAAATTTCAAAACTGAAATAATTAATTAATATTTAAATTATGTCAGATGACGAATAGTATTTAAGGGCGTGCTAGCGCCTCGTTTTGACAGAGACAGTAATACGGAGTCAAACACAGAGTAACGACAGAGTGAGACGAGAGCGAGACACAGCGAGAATGCGTGTGGACCGAGAAATGGAGTTGGTTCATCGGACGACACTAAAAGGGGTGTGACGGCACATGGCTGCAATTAAAGCGAAGACAGAAGTTTTCAAGTTGAAGGAAGAAAGAAGTGAATTGCAAAAGCATAGTTTCCCCTAACAAGACAAATAAGGAAAGCCAATTTCAGAACATTTTCTAGAAGAATCCGAAGGCGGAACCATTAAGTGAAAGGGACGTTCGAGTTAGCATTGAACCATAGTGAAACTTCATTGACGAATGGAAAGTCAACGACAGAAAGTCCACTACGAACTGTGAATAAACTTATTATATGTATATATATTACGTTTAGTGGAATTTTGAAGACAACTAAAAAGGGAATTTTTTTTTCAAAGTAGAATTTGTCAAGATAGTGAATCCCGTGACAACACTCATTATAACAGTAAAATATTTAATTTCTAAAGTGAAGAAATTAATAATAGTGCGATTTCTACAGTAATTAAATTTCTTAAGTAAAGAAATTAAAAGATTACTTGGGAATAAATATATTTAGATTCAAAGAGTGAATCTATCTACAAAGTAACTTTATTGTTTATTCAAGTGAAGATTAGTGCTTCGTAAAATAAACTTAAGTGTGATACTTTAATTATTTTTGTGCTCTTTACTATAGGAAATATTTTTCCACGAGTGCAGATTGTTACTGCGAATTAAGAAGAACTAATAAACTGTGAGTTCAGTGCGTCAGTGATTAGTGAATATAGAACTGACTTTCATTGCTTATTATTTCATTATTAGAACTGTGTTTAAGTTACATTTTCTAAAGAAAAAGAATTCAATTTCAACTATCATCTCATTCCATTTCATTAATGCCACTAAGGAGAAGTTCAGGTGTAAATAGTTTTTAATCCTCATAATAAAAAAAAATACAGCTCTGCGTCATTATTATCTCTATATGCTGACGATTTTACTGACAATAATAATATTAATATACAAAATAATATACGAAAAGATTTCAATAGAATTATAAAATGGTCGCATGATTATAAAATAAAAATTAAACTAAAAAAAACTAAATTATTAATTATTAAAATGAAAAACAGGCGGTTACATTTTACTCGAAAAATTATTTTTAATTTTTTTGAATGTATTCATAAAGATCAGCATAAAAAGTATATGTATAACTGATAGAATTGAGGTAATAGAAAAAACTAAATATTTAGGATTAATTACAAATAATAAGTTTACCTGGAATGACCATCTAGTTTCTATTATAAAAAGACTTAATACAATTATTTATATTTTTAGACATACTAAAGATATATTTCCTATTAAAACTAAAACAATAATTTATAAATCTTTTGTTGACTATCATAAATTACGGACTTAATAATTCGATTCATTTAAATAAAACAGAAATTAATCGCATAAACAATTCAATCACAAAAATATTAAATTTAATTTTTGTAGACTTTAAAACGAAAACTGAAGAAGAACAAATATAGTATAAATACTAAAAAAATACAAAATCTTGTATCCTAAACAAAAATTAATTTTTAACATAAGATTTTTTCCTAAATCATAAGTTATTCAAATAATTATAATAGTTTATACAATACTAGAAGAAATTTTGCAAACATTTTTAATACCGACCCTCCAGAAAACAATTATGGATTAAGAAACAAAAATAGAATTATTAACACTATTTTTAATCAAATTCCCAAAAATATCCTCAAAACAAAAAGTTATAAAGAATTAAAAATACTAATATATAATAACATTATAGATCGTAAGATTAAGTTGTAAAATAAAAGTAAAAAAAAAAAAAGTTTTTGTAATTGAAAAAGTTATAACTTATACTAATAATGTATTAGATTGTAATAAATTCTTAATTAAAATGTAATAATGTAGTTCATCACAAATTGTAACCAATTTTCAGAACCTGCTGTCAGAGAGATTTTTTTTATTTTATTTTTATATGTATATTCCTCTAGCGGGAGTGTAACGTAAATTTAAAATGAATAAATAAATAAATAAATAAATAAATAATCAAGAAATATAATTTTTTTTTATTTCAAACTTCAAATTTGTTGTCGCTCTTCTCACATGTCACAACATTTTGTTTCAAGTCAATTTAACAAGTAAGATACTGCAAGAAAAGGATTTGCCTCTCCAAAGAGCAGTTAGTCAACTGAAAAAAAAAACAGAACAGTATTTCATCAATGCTAGAAGTGACTTGGAATTCAAGAGAATCTATTCTATACTCGGGGTCAAATGAACCGACCACAACATGGATGTAAAATGACGCCGCTGGGCCCTGGTTAACGCCATAACACCCGATCAGCTGTTTTCAACCCGGAAGTATACCCTTCTACTAATTACTGATGCAATCTTCTATTAAGATGAATTAAAGTTAACTAAACTTTGTTTAAATTAAACTATCTAACGTATTAAACTTACACCAACACAATAACTTTTATCAAATATTTGGATGATAATTAAATAGTAACAACAAACTGACTAGTATTTAACAAGATGTAAATGAATAATCATGACACAAAAATAATAAACAAAATTATTATATTTATTTATTCATATGGTTATTGAACAACACTTTACTACCCCAGATCCCCGTTATTAATCCCATCCCGGGTGCACCTTACAACCAACTTAATCCCACCCACGGATTACCCAATAAAACCAAAGATTACGATTACACTCGTAATCACATCAAATACAATGTTAAAAGAAACATAAACTTACATCTTTTAACTATAAATTTAAGACATATTATTTCTAATCACACATGGATTAAATACGAATACAAGTTTAAACTTTGATACAGTGAACTTAAAATTATTCGTTAACAATCAAATTGACCTAAGATTATATCGAAAGTCTTTGTAACTGTTCTCCTTTAAACTAAAGTTCGATGAATTTCAAATATTATATCTAATAGCACAATAACATCCACATCTACTTGACGCCGATTAAAACAAATATTAATTCACTCATTGAAAGTAACTAAATGGCTATTAAAGAAACACATTAGAATAAATGATTTCTTTTGTAAATGATGGTGAGATAAATTTTAGTTCGAACTGTCACTTACGGATACTTCTTGCCTTCGTTTTATCCGATGTTTTGGTAGACTTCACAACACACTTTTCGAAGCACTTAATTATGTAGTTTTCATACACAACACTGTAGATTGTATTCATAAGATAAAACACTTTGTCACTGTTGACTCTTTCGTCGTTCGTTGATGAATCACGGGTGGCGAAGTGATCTGTCGGCTCCTCGGCCTGTCGATATCCCGCTTGATGCCTTGACGATGTCTCCCGAAGTTGCCTTCGGAACGGACGGTCTTTGAAGTCTGCCGGGTTTTCATTTTTCCCTTCCTTGACTTATTTATCCATCCTTCTACTTTGTCCTCCCATGGTGACTTCGAAACAAACCCGAACATTTACTCAAGATGTGGGTGGCTTTACACGAAATATATTAAATAATTTATAACGTAGTTAAACGAACGGTAACTTTGAGGGTACTTGCTAGCGACATCGGCGTTTTCCCTTTCGTCAGCTTCTATTTGAGATACTTTCGGAGATCGTAAATTAAGTGTCCACATTCTAAATCCATCCAATCCATTTGGTAGGTTTTCGCATTCGTCCTGTCAGTTCTTTATCCACCGGCGTTGATCATTGATAAAAATTAAAGTTCAAAACCAAAACTATAATCCAAAATTAAACGAAGTCGGGAATTGAGTACGGTGATTACATCTTAACGGTTTTAGTTGGCTAGACAACTCCGAAGCCAACTTTCTTGACTGAATTCAAGAAACACACTGTGTCAACTTACTCCTCCGAAATTCCAACGGCAACTCCCCTTTCTTTCCCCGATTCCCGCCGGAATCACAACACCATTAATTACGTAACCAATCAACTTGCACTAAATCTACCACCTGACCATTGATTTCCCCTTCCCCGTGTAAACCTGAGAGTCACACTGTTCCTACGAGAACACTAGATTAATTAAAAGAAATACAATTTTCTTTCCTAAAAAGAATCATTTCCCACACAGAATTTCTCTCTTAATTCGAAACATTCACCTTTAAAACTAGAAACACAATAAATTCAAAAAGAAAAGAAATTTAAATATTTCTTATAACATTTGCAATCCCTGTTTAATATAATATAATCATAAACATTAAATATACAAAATAGAATAATATTCATGAAACCTTACAATTTAAACTTACATATTTTAATCAATTAAAATTTCACCTCCATTAAACAATCGTCACGCGTTGTCAAAAACGCAAAGTGACAGAAGGAATCTGATATTGACGCTTTAGGACTGTGTTCTGAGCTGAGAGGAATTTGTCATCATCTCAGTGACAATCCCTGAAGAGGTTTTAAGCTACATTAACCATCATGATCTTGAAAATGGATTTCCTAACATAGGTGTAGCTCTTAGTATATTGCTCACGTTTACACAGTCCGTAGCAAGTGCTGAAAGAAGTTTTTCCCATTGAAATTAATTAAAACATATCTTCGCAGTACAAAGAGCCAGGAAAGACTTGTGGGTCTAGCCACAATTTCCAAAGAAAGTGACTTGGCAAAACATCTCGATCCGACAGCCTTAGTAAAAGAATTTTCAAAAATAAAAGCAAGAAAAGCACCATTAGGATTATAAATGTTTTATTTTATCAATGTATCTTACACTGAGTGTGATGGCGGAGTGCCATCACTTCAGTTAACTTTGATGACTGCAGTTTGACGGAGCTAAAATTAGTGGGGGGAGGTGCTCCACATAAACTTTAACCTTTGTTTTAAAATTGTGTGAAAGGAAACAAACATGTATAAAAAGAAATTTATCCAAGTTTCTGAATAAATTTACTTTTTATACATGTTTCCTTTCACACAATTTTAAAACAAAGGTTAAAGTTTTTGTGGAGCAGCACCCAACACTAATTTTAGCACCGTCCAAACTGCAATCATCAAAGTTAACTGAAGTTTGGTGCACTACGCCATGAGTCTTTTGTGTAAAGTTGATTGACTCTTTGTGTTACGATTTTTTTTTAAAGAAATTTACAACTATTACTAAGTACGAAGGACTTTTTTTTTCCTTCTAACATAAATAAAATTAAAAAAAAATCGTCAGTATTTGAGTGCAGCATACTAATTTTTGATATTTTTCAGCTTAACAATTCTATGTTGGCACAAATGAACTTAAAATTTCGATGCAGGAACCCAATAAATTGAAATTACAAATCCTCGTTCCACAATGAGACCAAATGAATAAGTTTGATTTTATTTAATGCTTAAACAAATCTAAATTGTGACAAACAATAAACAAGATGATGGTCTGTGAAATGAATGAAAAAAATCAGCATTATTCACTGCAATGGTGTAAATCGAAATAATTTTGAATTAAGTTAAATCGGATCAAACCATAGAGATTGGATTTCATTTTCATTGTTTTACTACAATGAAGTATTAATGGAAATAGAATACGAATCCTTTGTTTTAATTCCAGTGCTTGTTTGAGATTTTTATTTGCTTCTCTCTCTTCTAGTCTCGAAAACAATGTTTGAAGAATCCAGTTGTAGGAGTAACACAAATACACAACTACGCACACACAGACTGAGTGATTTCATCATTTTCACTTTCCTATTGGAAACTAGATAAAAACAAAAATTCCAGTTAATGTCTTTTGATTCTTTAGAAAAAAAAATGGAAAAAGCAATAACTACTTTATATTAAGGTGGGAAAAAGAATGGAACCTCCAAGAATAAATTAAAAAGCAAGAAAACACATTAAAAGTAAAGGAAAAGAAATTCATGTGCCAGTCTCCACCGACCTCAATTGAATTTTCTGTAGGCATCAAATTAAAATAACGCCTAAAAATTATTAAACACATTAAAAATGGACCTAGTGTTTATCAGTGCAAAGCGACATCTCGGAACAGCTGTTTCTCGCTGATGATCGGCAATTTACCGAGAAACAGCTGTTCGGAAATGTCGCTTTGCACTGATAAACACTAGGTCCTCTTTTAATGTGTTTAATAATTTTTAGGCGTTATTTTAATTTGATGCCTACAGAAAATTCATTTGAGGCCGGTGGAGACTGGCACATGAATTTCTTTTCCTTTACTTTTAATGTGTTTTCTTGCTTTTTAATTTATTCTTGGAGGTTCCATTCTTTTTCCCACCTTAACTAATACCCACCTCCGTAACTGGACCTAGGGGTTCTTTGCCGCTACTCTCCGCTAATGATCGGCAAATTATCGAGAAACAGCTATTCGGAAATGTCGCTTTGCACTGATAAACACTAGGTCCATTTTTATTATTTTTATATTCTCATAGTTAAAGAACAGTTAAAATAACTGAATCCCAGTCTTTCTTCTTATCAAAAGTCTCATGAATTTCTAGTTACCGCCCAAAATAAACAAAAAAAATATTCATAGACATCCCAAAGTTCACTAAGTAATTTATCAAAATGGTTGCAATAAGTCAATAAAGATGTTGCTTACTTCATTTATGTATACTTCTTGATTTCAATAATAAACAAACATTTGGTTACGATATTTAAATGCAGACTGTTTTTATTTTTAGTTTACTTTAAAACAGGTTATATGAGAATCATCGAATCAGTCAGTGTATGTTCGTATCTCCTCCCCCAAATAACTTTTCACTGGAAGAAACTTCCTGAAACTTGATGTGCCTATTCGAGAACAAGGGACCATCTAACGTTATATATCTTAAATTTTTTCGAGGTGGGTCCTTATCGTGAAATCAGTGAGACAAGGCGACAAAAAATTTTACAGAAAAATTCTGAAATCTTAATAATGGATCCTATTTCTGTTAATGTCTCAAAAACAACGAATACTAAATCCTTTATCCATTTCGCGATGTTTAATACGCTTACACTTTACGGGTAGAAGAATTAATTAAATAATTCGGATTTAGTTCCCTTTTTTTTTAGAAAATAAAAAATGTGTTATATTTGTAATCAGTTGATATCAACATTTGAGAATATATGTATGCGTTTTTACAACTTTGAAAAAAAAAAAAGAATTTAAGAAATAATATTTAAGGAAATGAAGGCTTAATTCGTTCAATATTTTTGATTCTTTTTTTTTTTTTGTAATTAGGAAGTATTTTCAAATAAGAAAAAAATATGTACCAGAAGAAATCTTACGTAAGTATGTAAATACAGCCAAAGTGATAATTCTAAAAGACACTTTTATTTAATAACAATGTTCCAATTATTTTTTTTAGAAGAAACCACACTTCGAGACAACATTTCAGTCTTCCATAATCGAAATCTATTATAATTTCCGAAAATCATTCTAATTGTTTCCATGAAAATATATCGATCATATACTATTAAAAAAAAAAAAAAATTCAGATTTTAAAAGAAGAAAAAAAAGACTTACAACAAAATCCCTTCCTAAACTTTCTATTTTCTATAAGAATAGAATTATTATTTTTTTTGAATTTTACAGTGGAACTGTAATTCAAGGAATTTTCTCTCACTGATATTAATAATTGTATAACGGAATGGCTGTCAATGATTGTCCTGTTTTCTTTGTTTGAAACAAAAACAAAGTAAAAGAAAGTATGAAATCAGTAGCAGTATTCCCAATTGAAATATGTCCAAATTGTTATAGAAATACCTAAAGGATAATCAAAGAAACTATGTACAGCATACAATAATTTTCCACCGTGCAAAGTTGAGATGATAGGTACCATTTGTACTCATAATATAGGTACTATTTGTATCATTGATTTAGAAAGGAATTACTATTTGACGTTGAAAAGATCTGGTGATTCAGACTTTCATTTTTAAAACTTGTCTACAAAACTTGTCTACTTGTCTACAATATTCCTCTTCTATTCGACAACGTTGAGATACAATATAGATTTTTCATATTCACTAAAAAAGAAAGAAAAGAAAGAAAACAAAACACTAACTTTTTATCTATTTATTTGTCATACTGTACACTGATTTTCGAAAACAAATATTAGGGAAAATACCACGTATCTTAATATTTCTGAAAGAGAAAACTCCGAGAATTATTTTATTCTCTACGTAAAATAAATGTAATTTAATATAGAGGAATACATAATTTCTTTATAATCATTTTAAATTCTTTTTTTAATTACAACTTTTTCCGAAAACTTCTTTTATCGTAGGCAATGTTGTGATCGAATCATATTTAAAAACGTTCTGTTATTAATCGGACTGCTTCTAATAACACTGATGAAAACTGTGATCACAATCACATTTTAAAATCACTAATACTGTGACTTAAATCACTGTATCGTTTATGGCTAGCCGGTACTAGTTTTTCACAAGATTCTCAAGGAACAATTAAGTAAAAAATTCTTTTGCCAAATTCTCCGATTCCGCTATGGCTACAACTATAGGGAGAAGCATTGATGGTGATATGTCATCGTAGATGTGACATTTCTCGTTTTGTTTTGCATATTATAAACAGTGTTCGAAATATTTTTTATGTTAAGTTTTTTTGGGATGTGGGTCGGAATTTGTGCAATTTCCTCTTTTAAAACGAAGAGATATTATGATTCTACTGATTAAATGTGAACGATTCAATATAATTTTTGAAACTAGAGTTAAAAAACCATAACAGACAATATTGAAAGAGATTTCATGAAACCATCATACTGAATCTATCCTCAGATGTTATATCTATTCTTACCACTGAATGTCTGTGAAAGATGGCCACATATCAACAACGGAATAAAACTGTCTTTGCTTTTATAATGTTTGCATATAAAAAATATATATATATATTTTTTGTAAGATATATGTGTGTTCTCATTAAAAATTCAGTAAAAACTCATTAAAAAGATTCCTCAATAAAATTCTAGTATTTTCTTTTCTTCGTAAACAAAACTTAATTCAATACAGAGGAATACATAATTTGTGTATAATCATTTTAATTATTTTTTAATTACAACAATTTCCGCAAACTACTTTTTTTTAATACAATGTTGTGATCACATTTGAAAACGTTCTGTTATTAAACGGACTGCTTCTAGTAACTGATGAAAACTCTGATCACAATTATAATTTTAAGTCACTGATATCGGTATGTCACAATATCGCGAATGACTGAGAACCACGTTAGCTGGAACCAGTTTTTCATAAGATTCTCAATCACAATTAAGTAAAAAATTCTTTTTTTGTTTACTTTCGATAAGACAATGAAGTCGCTACAATTCTATAATCTTCGATGGTGATACGTCATCGTAGATGTGACATTTCTTGTTTTGTTTTAGATTTTATAAACTCTGTTTGAAATATTTTTTATTTCAACTTTCTTTGGGATATGAGCCGGAATTTGTTCAATTTTCGCTTTTAAAATAAACAGATATTGTGATTCCATTAATTAAATGTGATCGAATCAATATAATTTTTAAAACTAGAGTAACAGACAATATTGAAAGAGATTTAATGAAACAAATATATTTAATCTATCCTCATATGTTGTATCTATTCTTATCATTGAATGTCTGAGAAAGATGGCCACGTATTCACAGCGGAATGAAACTGTCATGAAACTGTGTTTGCTTTTATAATATTTTCATATGAAAAAAAAACACATTTCTAAAGATTTATGTGTATCCTTATCATTTTAACGATTACTTCTTTATACAGTAAGGAAATTAAAATGCATTATAACTTTATTAAATGTCAATTATAACATTATACTATACAACAATAATTTATCAATTCTTTGAGGATCAAAGGATAAATAATTAAGTTTTAGTAATTTATTTAATCACTTCAATGCAGTTCAATCATCAATTTCAGATATTTGAAATGCAATATAATTTTAGTATCTTGGAAAATAATAATTAGTTAGATAATTAATTGTTTTCTCGGAGTTTTCTTTCAGAAATGTAAAGATTCGTGGTATTTTTTCTAATGTGCTGTTTTCGTTTGTTTTCCGTTTTTTTTTCTTTTCTTTCTTTTTCTGTTTTTTGTTATTAGTGAATATGAAAACTCTTTATTGTATCTCAACTTTGTCGAATAGTAGAGGGATAATGTAGACTAGAGATATTTTAAAAATAGAAGTCAGAATAACCAGATCTTTTTAACGTCAAGAAGTAATCCCTTTCTAAATCAATGATAAAAATGCTATCTATATTATGAGTTCATCTCAACTTCGCACAGTGGAAAATTATTGCATTCCCTGTATAATTTGTTTGATATCCTTTAGGTATTTCTGTAACAATTTGGACATATGTCAATTACGAATACTGCTACTGATTTCATACTTTTTAGGTTTCTGAAAGACTCCTTATATCCCCGGTTTGTCTGTTTGTGGACTCATGTCCCACAATGCTTCGCAACGTCTTCTGTTAGCTCAGTTGTAGGTGGCCTGAATGTTGAATGTTGTAGGAGGCCTGTTAGCTTAGTTGTTTAGAGCCTCGTGTTAATAAGGCGAAGGTCTTGGGTTAGATACATTTATCAATGTAAGTTTTTTTTTTTTTAATCATTATTAGGAATTCAGTGTATTAACAGGGTTTGAATTAATGACGATTATTCCATATAAATAGGGGTGGGAAAGATAGCATGGGGTCGGAAACAGACTCGCGCGAGCTTTTATTAGACCACCCAGCGCAGTCTACTCTAAAGTAAAGGTGACTCAGAAGCCGTTGGGAAGCACTGTGATTGGGTTACTAATCACTATCCCTACCTTGTTTTTACTTTGTTTTTCTTTCAAACAAAGAAAACGGGACAGTCATTGACATCCATTCTTTTGTTCAATGATTAACATCAGTGAGAGAATTCTTTGAATTACTGTTGCATTGTAAAATTTAAAACAATGAATAATTCTATTCTGAAAGAAAACAGAATAAGCTTTTGGGAAGAGATTTTGTGTCAAGTTTTGTTTTTAATAAACTCTGAATATTATTTTTGTTTTCATTTAAAAAAAAAATGTATGATCGCTACATTTCAATGGAAACAATTAGAATGATTTTCAGAAAATATAATAAATTTCGATACAAAAAAGTTAAGTGATGTCTCAAAGTGTGGTTTCCTTTTAAAACAATAATTGGAAGATTGTTATTAAATAATAGAGTCTTTAAGAATTATCACATTGCCTGTATTTACATACTAACGCCCAAATCACATCAGCATGTTTCTTCAACATTAATTTGCTTCACTGAAATGATGATTGTTTTCAGTGAAATGTTCCCCATCCTTGAATTCCACCATATCGACGAAATATGATGAAACAGTGCATATAATTGGCAGAGCGCTAGACAACCCGAGCGTTAACTCCCAGTTACGAAAAGACGGCGTTTAATCTTTTTTTGGAGGTGAAATCGTGTTTCGGAAGCGCAATTTCGGTAGAATTTGAAATGACTTTTAGCAAGTTGTCAATCTGTTCGAAACTAATTGTACATTGTATTCAAGTATCTCTACTATTTAAGCGAAAGCGAAGTGACAACAAAACTAAAACTATACTAGACTACAACACACACACACATCAACTCAGTATCTGACTCTTTTACGGGATTTATGATGGTCTTCTGCCCTGCTTTTCCTCAGTCTGTATTTAGCTATATTTTTTATATATAAACCTTTCTTGTAATAGTTCATATTTATAGTGAAGAGGTATGACTCCCTGCATTTCCGTATAAAGGGATTGTCACACATCACCAAAATCCGCGCATGTTGAAGAAATTTAGCAGTAGAGTTACAACCAAAGCAATTAATACTTTGACTAAACTGCTTTGTACATCTCTTTCGAGTACAGTTATTGATCATTACAAAAAAAAGGAAGTGGTTTATTTTTTACCTTGACAGCAGGAGCATTGCTTCTACATTGGGCAGAATCGAAGACCCGTGTTCGTGAACACGGAAGGGTCTTGCATCGAAGGGATCCTACATACACTACAATGGAACACACAATGGATCTCGGACATACCATTGACTTCGACAATTCACGGATTTTCGGGATGACTGACAAACCATTTATAAGAAAATGCAAGGAGTCAGTCCTCATTGTTCTAAATATGAACTGTAACAACAGAGCTTTATCAATAAAAGCTATAGATAAATACAGACTGAAAAAAGAAAGTGCAAAAGACTATTATAAATCCCAGTAAGATAGTGTGTTGATGTATTTCAATAAATGTGTGTGTGTCTAAAGTTTTTGTTTTTAATTATGTTTATTAGGTTCTTTTGC
>JAFIDM010078942.1:12357-22985 GCA_023159025.1 Thereuonema tuberculata | reverse complement strand
CTGTATGTCTGCGAGAGTAATCTCATGGAAGGACATGCAGGGTAAGTATTATTATTATTATTATTATTATTATTATTATTTATATATAAAAGTTCCTTTATTGGGTTTCCCCAATAAAGGCAGCATGGCGGGTCAAAGACCAAAACACATGTTGCCAAGTGTAAAAAAAAGTGTGCAAGGTGAGTTAGGAATGTTACTGTTATTATTGTTCTTGTTGTTGTTATCATCATCATCATCATCATCATCATCATCATCCTAATCAGACTGGTCTAGAGTTCATGTAGCCCTTTTTCTAAATGAGAAAACCGAGTTTCTTTTTTTGGTGAAGGCTGGCGAACGTCGGACTGACCATCCGACCTCCATTTCGAACAATTAGGATGGTGATCTCAACAATCTCTATCTTTTGTTCTGCCATTCGTGTAATGAGAATATGGCATTTGTACTTCTAAAACTCTTAGTCAGAGCTATCAATAGGCTTCGCAATTCAGTGCAATGAGTATTCTTGTAAGATGTACACGTGTATTAAGATAAAAAATTCCACTTTATTAACTGAGAAGATACATCACACATCTCGGTACGGCAAAGGTTTCTAATTGTTGTCAAATGTTGATCAACAGTAATGAAGGATAGCTGAAAAACTGTAATAGCTGAAGTGAAATTCAATTGTTACCTGCTGAAAAACAACCTAAAAAATCTCAGAAGGGGTTTATACATAGGATTTATTCCCGGGAGGGCCAAGTTGGGGAACCGATCACTAACAATGAAAAACAAAATTTTCGCGGCCAAGGTCGCCTTAACCAACGCCATCTTGAAAACAGTTTTCAATATGGCGTTGCCTTAACCGACCCTACAGCCATAAAAACAAAGGAAGCAAATAAGGCATACTATGTATATTTTGGGATTTCGAAGGAACCCAGGGTTCTTTCGACCTTACTTTCTACATGCCAATGAGTTTATATACAAGTTTGTAGCAAATTAGCAAATAAATTGATGAATAAATTCTTCTTTCATTACATACTTGAATTAAAAGAAAAGAAAAGAAAAATACATTTATCGAGTTTCAATATTTTATTGTTAATAATATTAAAAAATGATTGAATGAATTATACGATTTACAAAAAATCAATGGGTCCCGACTAAAGAATTTATTTATTTCTTTTTATAATAAATGAGCGTAGTTTTCGAGATATCTTGACCACAGAGCGAGCGGATACGTTTATTTCAATTTAAAGTAGGCCTAGTATGATAAAACTCTTTGGTAACAAGATAAACGAGATTTTGGAACTCAACATAGGTCATTGTAATTTACATTAAAGATAAGTAAAGATTTATGGGTTTAGCTACAGACAAGTGATATTTTAAGTGACATTTCCCTTGAAGATATGGAAGTCTTCAAAACTGTGTTTAATGCAATCTATTGCAGAAAATACATTTTATATCATATTTAACGAAAGACTTGTTTTTAGTTTGCAAAGTATTAAAGATTTGTAATAAAGTTATTTCGAATTGAGATTAATCGTTAACAAATGTCAAGTTAATAAAAAAAAAGACGAAACTTAAAAAAGTTTAATAGAATAAAGTTTATTGCAAGTAATTATTATTTTATGACTGATACGAGTTTTTTTGGACTAATGACCTTTTCCGCAAGCAATTTCCTCCAAAATACAAAAATATAAAAAAAAAAAAAAAAAAAAAGAAAAGAAAATCCAATGAAAACGAAGAAGCATGAATTTAAAAATGAAAATACATCTTCAAAAATATCTAGCGAGTAAATAATAATTCTCAGCCAATAAAGTATATCCATTCTAGCTGTGAAAAAAGCGCGAAGTTGTAAGTAAACATATGACAGTGGTACTTGTAAGTTGACACACATCTTAATTTTCTCTATTAGGGATTTATTGCAAAAAAAAATATCTGCTCAAAAAATTAAGTAGACTGATCGATAATTACTTATTATTTCATTCAGTTTTATTAATTATTAATTCTTTTGAAAAAAAGTATTTGACTACTATTGATAAAAACTTGAAATTTCCTTAAGTAAGAACGCAAAGCAATTATACAGTAAAAATTATAAAAAAAAAATATTAAAATAATATATGTACAAACCGAAATTAAATATTACATTGATTTAGATGGCCGCGCGGTTGGCGTTGTCGCTAAGACATTGGTCTTTCACTTCTGAATACCGAGGTTCGGTTCTCATGTGGGTTTCGTGATGGTGGACGATCCACGCTGGGCAGGTTTTGTCGGGGTTCTCCCGTTTCCCCTGCACTTCTATCACCATTCTTTCTCAGTCTTTCTCTCCATCTGTCCTTATTTCCGTGGGATAGCACAGTAGACATACAGGTCGCGGTGCTCGGCTTCCCTGCCACCCACATTTACTACATAACATAACATAACATAAGGTTGATTTATACAAATATTTAAAGATTAATAAATATCCCAAAATATATAGTGTTAATGAGCACTGTCCCGGAATATATCCAGTTCACATTAAAGACCCCTTTTAGTGGAAGCTAGCGCTACAATAATATTGGGAGAATAGAAACATTGCAGGACATTTCTCCTTACTAAGGAACTGTAAAGAATTCGGAAAAATTAAATGCTTTATTGAGTCAGAAAACAAATTTAGATAAACCAAGATTCAATTCCTCAACCCGTATAGTGAAAAGATATTAAAATGAAAGGAAAAAAAGGAACAATAAGTTATTCAGAAATTCAGGAGAACTTGATCTACAACAACTTAGAGGAATATAAAGTAATACCGAAGTTGCAAATGTTTAGTAATGTTCAAATCTAACCCATGTCTTCAAACGCTGTCCTGTCTAAGATATAAGAAACAAGATGGTCTGATTCTATTCTGTAATCTATTCTTTAATACTTAAGGACTATTTAAGTGGTACTTAGACCACCCAGTGGATCGATTGTACACCATAGGATGAAATATTAATAGATGATGATAACCTCAATCAAAATCCAATAGCCTGGTAGCACTTAGCTTAATCTCTTTGAGTGAGTGTTGTTGACGCTGTGTCCCAACCATGTCTTCTCGCGCCGTAACTGGAGAACGCCAGAAATGATATTAGCAAAGCGAAATACTATAGGCCTACTTTAGTTCATATTATTTCAAGCTAAGTGGTAAATTTAAAAATACTTTTATGGTATCACTACGTTCATGGTAAATAATATAAAATACGTTTATGGTAAATACAAAAAAAAAAAAAAATCATTGTTAATAGTAATACTGTATAAAATAATACATACGACACAATCCGGAAGAATGCTACTGTTTGTAAGGACAGGTCATAAAAAGCTTTTGTATCATATTTATTAATTTTAATTCGTAAAATAATACAGAATAATGGTAACCACGCTACAGAATAACTTGAAGACTAACCTAAGTAATTAAAACGCATAATTTAAAAACAAGATAGGCATAGCGATTAGTAAGCCAATCACAATGCTTCGCAACGTCTTCTGATATGTCTATGAAAATATAATTGATATTGCCTTTTGTTATAAATGTGATTGTTGCGAAAGACGCAATTGTTGCGATTGTTGTTCCTGATCCTTATCGGAAGACTAAAAAAAATAACAAAGTCAATTAACTCATAATTTAGCAGAGATTTTCAATGAATTACATTTTAATTGTAACTACAATCTCGAATTACAATCTCCGGAAATCTGGAATTATTAGCTTAAATTACCCTAAAATAAATAATAGTTTTGATCTAAGAAACACAAATAACATCTTAGAGCATACTTTTAATAAAATCAAAAAAATTTAAATAACACACGAATATATCCGTAATCAAAAAGGAACTTATATTTGACTAACAAACAATATATAATGGGGGGGGGGGGGGTTAGAATGAACCGAAACATAAGAAAAATAAGACATTCTTTACAATCCATTTATAAACATTTCCTTTTTAAACTATTTGTAAGAATGTAGATTACTATTTCTAATAACTTCTATTTAAGAAGGGAGACTTTAGAAACCTGGATAATTACAGACCGATTGCAATTCAACCAATAATTAATAAAATCATAGAAAACTATCTGTCAATAAAACTCAAAAACTTCTTGTATAAATACAATATAATATATAAAGAACAATATGCATATCAGGCAAACAATAGCACCATCAAACTACTTGAAAACTTAAATGATCAAATTAATTACAACCTAAATAAAAATAAATTTGTACTAATGCTTTCTATTGACCTTAGCAAAGCATTTGATGTCATTGATATGCAGATTCTATTTGAGAAATTACAACTAATTGGAATTAGAGGAAAACTATTAAACATCCTAAAACATTACTTCGAAAACAGAAAAATATATGTTCAAATTAATAATTTTAACAGCAAAAAAGAAAAAACAAATAAAGGAGTTCCACAAGGATCCAATTTAGGACCAACCCTTTTTATCATTTACATCAATGATTTATTTGGAATTATTAAAAACTGCCACATACACGTATATGCTGATGATATTCTTATATACACAGCTAATAATAATATCAAAACAGCACAGAAAACAATACAAGAAAATTTCGTTAACATTCAAAAGTGGACTCACAATAACAAACTTATTATTAACGAAAATAAAACTAAACTCCTCCTCATTAATCCTAAAAAGAAACTTCCTAAAGAAAAGCCAGTAATTTTATATCACTCAGTAAAATGTTTGCTAAAAGATCATGAATACTGCATAAAATGCAAAGAAATAGAACAAGTGGACGAACTTCAATACCTTGGATTAACAATAAATAAAACTTATACATGGTCAAATCATATCAAAAACTTATACAAAAAAATTAATGTTCTCTCTTATATATTCTTCCACATCAAAGATAGTTTACCCACAAAGATTAAAATGATGATTTACCATGCATTCTTCGACTCATTAATTAATTATGCACCTCACATTTGGGCTAATACAACAGATACGGAATTAAAAAATATAAATACACTACAAAATAAAATAATAAAATTAGTTCTTTCTAAAAGAATTAGTAAGAATAAAGAAACTAGAAAAGAACTAATGTTGAAATATGGAATCTTATCGCCAAAACAAAAATGTCTATATAATTTATTAATAAAACACTATCCAGAAATCAAAACTGCAATAACAGTTGAAGGAAAAAATTGTAATCTCAGAAATAAAAATAAAATAAAATTAGACTATCCATACATTTTTAATAGCTATGGGAAAAGAAATGCTTATTATCTAATAGAAGAAATTTATAATAGTATACCTGATTGTAAACTTTTAAAAGACAAAAGAATTTCTGAAATAAAAAAATTAGTAAAAAAATGGCTTATTATAAATATTGAAAATAGGTAATTCAAAAATTCTAAATATAGTCAATCTCCTTTGAAGTTCTTAAAACCATAATCTTGATTTCAATTGATCTTTACAACTCACTTGCGTATCTGCAGTGAATAGTTGTGTATATAGTACTTGTGTATATGGTAATATAGTATAGTACTTGTGATTGTGATTACTATATATTATATGGTATTATTATAGTATTATACTATTATAGTGTATGTGATTGTGATTACTATATATATATATGTATTACTTGTTAAACTTTTTAAACATTAATCATAGATTTTTATTAATGTATAACTTCCAAAAATTGAACAACCTTATATACTTAGTTAACTGTTTGTCAATTTCCCTTATTCAAAAAAAAAAAAATTAATCCTAAGTTACTAATTAATATACTGTTTAATCGGCAATTTTAGTCTTTTTACTTTTCTTAAAAATGCATAATTTGTAACTAATAACTCAAATATATCAATATGAATGTACTCAACGGTAGCATCTGTTGATAGGAAGCTCTACAAATGCTTCCTAACAGGACTACGATAAAATGTAACGGAAATAAAATGAATGAATGAATGAATGAATCTTATGCTAAACAAATATTAATGTATAACATAGTAGAACCCGTAGAAAATGTACGATTGGAAATATACTTCTCCTAATAACTATATTTTCAAACGTAGATATTTCTCTGCGTACGGATTCAACTACTTTCTAGATGTAAGGGGACACAATAACAGGGATCCAGGAAGTGTCGATTTTTATGATTTTTTTTTTTTATTAAAATTACTTTTAACAAAAATCAACAGGCTCATGACGGCTCCATACCAGGACCTTTAATTTATACCACATTTACTCCTGTGGTTACCGAGAAAAAGGGATTACAGACCCTTCCTTCTAAATAAATGTATAGATACAGATGATGAATTCAATAGACGATAACCTTAACATACTCTGTATTGTAATTTTTATTGACGTCTTCCAAGTGCAGAATAAACATTATTTGTAGAACTTAGAATCTCAGAACCTGTTGATGGAGTATTCCTAACAGGAATATTATGCGGACTGAAGGAGACGGTGGCGGTCCGGGATTTTTCTACGCTGAATTATCCTCCAGACGGGATCTAGGATCCACCCAGCCCTCTGGATGCAATATCGGTTTTCTTTCTCAGGGGCTAAAGGCGGGCGGACGTCAGGCTGACCACTCGAACTCAATTCAGTCCCCTCGCCAATCCCAAGGGTCACATAGGCCAGTAGAGGGATACTTTGAATTTTAATTTAACAAAATTGTACATAAATTTCAATCATATATAGTTGTTATACAGTAAAAATATTGAAAAATAATTAGTAAAATAGACTTAATTGTTTTGACAAAATAATGTTTTAAGCAGCGGAAGTTTTAATGTTGTATTGAAATGTTGAAAACTCATATAATCTTAATATATAAAAATGAATATTTCTTTGTTTGTTTGTCCCATATGTGTTCCTATACCATTCATCAGATTGAGATGAAACTTTGGTGAGTTGTTGTGCGCACGCCCGCGAAGGTTTCTGAATTAGTAGAACCATTTTACAATATCTGGTGCGCGAGTTGTTGCAACAAATGAGTATATTTCCGGTTTCAACGTTTGCAGTTTCCGGTCCGAATCGCACAACAAAGCACAGGGAAAACACATGGACAGCTGTATGTGGCCTACTCACGCGTCTGGAAACCTTCTAATTTAAGCGTGTATGCACCAGACGGAAAAACAAAAAATTTGTATCCAAAAGCACTTCAATAAACAGAATTAAAACACAAACACTTTCTTTCTTTGAGTGGCATTGCAACGCATGTCAGGTACAATTAGTGAGGTATATAAAATTCTGTGACAATAAAAAGAGATCAACTTAAAATTTGGAAGATGTGCGAGAAATTACCTTGTAGATCAGTGATTTCACGGCTTATCAATGGCCTGAAGAAACGGGTTCATTCTTTTTTCCTCCTAATAGACATTGAGGTTTTTATTAAAGACAAAGCCTCAGAATCTTAGGTTACTGTAAAATTCTATCATCTTTATCATTTATTATAGATTATTAAACATTTGTTCTATCAATTCCACCAAAAAAAAGTTAAAATTAAACATAAAAAAAATTTGTTATATCTCAAAATCTAAGTACAGTCGGACCTCTATTTAACGAACCTCTATTTTGCGAACTTTTCTTTGGAACCAAGAACATTTTGCTAATTTCTTCGTAAAATAACTTCCAAATAGCGAAGTGCATTTTCTATTTAACGAACTTTTTCGTGGTATCAATTTTTTTTTTCCTCCTTGAAATGTTTTTATTATCAATACTCCCTTAGAGGAAATGAAAGAAATGTGGATACAGCTGAGGGAAATTAACGATGATGTGCTGATTGATGATTGTCTTTCACTTGATTTTGAAGTTAAGACCTCGGAAACACTAACTGAATCGGATATTTTGAACAGTGTGAAAAATAAAAACAATACAGCAATGAATTGCGATGAAGATGAAGATGATGAAAAAATCAAAAAACCTTCGTATGATCATTGGAAACAATCCGATGCGGATTACAATTTAAAGAAAATACTGAAGGGGTTTTTGGTGCATTGCAAAGATGCGAATTGTACTATGAGCGAAAACACTTTTTCAAAAAAAAATTCTTTCGAAATTAACAAGACTTTATTAGTAAAATTTAAGTTCCCATGTGGTAATGTATGCTTTGTCATTTAAATCATTACTTTTTTTAATCATATTTATTGTTTATGTGTTTTAAATCTATTTTATGTAGTTTAAAGTAATTTTAAAAGGTGAATCTCTATTTAACGAATTTTCCATATAACGAACTTTTTTTCGGGATTTAGCGACTTCGTTAAATAGAGGTCCGACTGTATTACAATTAGACGATATTTAGCCAAAGAGAAAAAAAAAAACTTTTGTGCAATTGATAAAAATGTTTAACGTTCATTAGTTTGAAGAATAAAACAAATTAACGCATACAACCATTAAAATGAATGTATTTACATTAAAAGAATTTAAAAACACAACATATTTCGCCGGCGAACCCGTACGCCTCTTCAGGTAACTGAGTTTACAATAAAATTGACCGAAATTTATACAATTCTAGTGGAAAAAATTAGCATACATCAATAGAAATTGAAATTATGGTGACGTACGACCGACGTTATGGCGAATTGTATAAATTTCGGTCAATTTCATTGTTATTATTATATATTTCAAAACTCAGTTACCTGAAGAGGCCGCACGGATTCGCCGGCGAAACCTGTTGAGTTTTTAAATTTTTTAGAGTATTTTAATGGTAATGTGCATTAATTTATTTTATTATTCCCTTACATAATTATTTTTATATTTGCATGATATTTTAACTACTCTGTTTATTATAAATTTGATCTAATGTTTCTAATGTCTCTTAATATGCATTGGACGGATAAAAGTGTGTGTGTGGGGGGGTTAGGTTAATTGTATTGTATTCTATATTTGCTTAATAGAAAGCAATTTCAGGACGAAACACATAGGTTCGTCATCACTCCGTCCTTAACCGTTCGTTTTACTATCTATGATTAATATAGTCCAGGAAAGTTGAAATTTTACGAATAAGTTTAGATTCTTACGAAAAAGACCCATTTTCATTTTGTTATAAATTCAATCCTTAGGTAAGGAATTAAGGCAAAATAAAAAACTTGGCAAAATACATTGCCGATAAAATCAATAATCAAGATTATTTATCTTAGAAGAATGAAATTTTAATGGTAGATAAATTTTACTAATTGTGCTCTCCCCGTTGACTTTGATAGAAATTGGGCCCGTAGGGAACCGGAACAACCAATACACAAATCTACTCCCCGTTGTCACTAATAACTACTAATTGAATAAAAGTTAAAACGTTTCTGATAAATCTAGATTATAAATTGCCTTTTGGGGAACTGTTGTTAAAGTGTATTTGGGTATTTCAAAATTGGCACGCCAACTACATCTAATTTTAGACAATTTTGCTATATTTTACAATTCGAAGTGGGGTTTGATCCTGAACCCCTCTCATTGTTTAGTCTAATGCAAGGGAGAGGAACCTGGGGCCTTTTATATACTATTTCAAATTCATATGTTGATTTTAGAAAGGCCCTTACAAAAAGAGTAGTAAAGGATTATATGCGTATTATAAATTGAAAACTCAAAAAATCGATTGAAATAAAATGTCCCAAGTCGTTCTGGCATGGCCGAGCGATCTGTATGGCGGTCTGCCACGCGGCCGTTGTGTCGGAACCTGGGTTCGAATCCCGGCATCGGCATGGCTGTTTCTTTCTTTTTCTGTGTTTCGTCCGTTTCCACCAGGGACTTACAACCTCAGGGTTATTCTGGACTTGATGTGAATCTCGTCCTCCTTCTCGAACTTTACTAGCTCCACTGTGACGGTCGTCATACGGGGCTATTGTCCGTGGTCCTTAGTTGGCCCAAATCGACGTAATGAAGAAAATGTCCCAAATATATTTATTTCTATAAAGTCGTATCTTCTTTAAAAACAGAATTAGGTTTTAAACTAATAGCAATTTTACATGTAACCCCCCCCCCCATATTATAATTGTAGATATGTTCTTAGGAAATTGATGTTGACTACTTTATAACTAAATATATGCTTTTCATAATCAATCTAGAAAATCGTAGTGGTCGACTGACTGCGGCCTGAGCTACGTAACACGTGACCTTCCAATAACAAAGGTTCTCCATCCTTGTTCTAATACATAAAGTTACATTTATTCGAGAGACGTATTCAATAAGTAACTGCAATTTCACTGAATTTATTTATTCATTTATTTACTCGTATTTATTTATTTTTTTATGAAATAAGGTGGTTTAACTAATTATTTGAAATGAGCAATGTAATTCTATTACACACACAGATGAAAAAAAACAAAAAAAACACTCACTAAAAATGCATTCGACTATAAAAAAAGGAGTTATAATTATTCCGGATGTATTTGCTATAATTGATATTTAATATTATGATATGTCATTAACAATTAAAAAAATCAATTTGAGGTCAAAATTAAGAGAGCATAATATAAGATACCATAGTTAATTTTTTTGTTTGTTTTGATTGTGATATTCTCTTAGTTTAGATTTTAATCACATGAATTCAGTAATTCAGCGATTTAATGATAAAGTTCCCATATTTCTTTTGTAGATCCCTCCTTCTACAGCCTCTACCATTCAATATTTCCAACATCACAAATTTAAATGTAAAAAAACTACATTTATTACTAAAAAGCAAA
>JAFIDM010078942.1:0-11957 GCA_023159025.1 Thereuonema tuberculata | reverse complement strand
TTTGCTTTTTAGTAATAAATGTAGTTTTTTTACATTTAAATTTGTGACGTTGGAAAGATTTAATGATAAGACAGGATATTGGAGTTGTTAGTCTGTGATGTGAAATATGCTTTCCACTGTACGAAATGTGATTTAATTTTTAATGTTTTAGTACAATGAAGTCGTAAATTAAACATTGAACGATGACAACTTCATCTCATTAAGTACTTGCTAACGTAGTGATTCATACAAGAGATTAAAAGGTATGCGGAGGTTTTAATATTAGGCTTATATTATACAAACAGAACTTAATTTTTCTTGCTTTGATTTCTTCCCTGCAAAATTTTGAAATACACTCACCGATATGAAAACTATCGAAAAGAATGGAACGATTCTGATTCAAATTGTTAATTAATAAGGTGACCATTTTTTCTAAAATAAAAAGGAGGACGTAAATAATTTGAAGAAAAAAAATGTTATCAGGGGTTTCAGGGGTATAAACCTATCTTTTCCAAAAGAAAAAAAAAAAAAAAAGGTTTTAAACTTCACATAACAAAAAGGAGGACATATTGCTCTTCAAACATCAAAAAAGAGAACAGAATTTACAAAAGGAGGACATTTAGGAGGACACTTCTCAAGGGAAGACAGAGCTTCCAAAAAGGAGGACGATTGATCACCTTATTAATAAATAAGAAACTCATTTCCAAAAGGTTATTCTAGTTTCGGTTTTATGTTTATAACAGTTTTTAACATCATAGGCTTCTTTTCTAACAGCACCGAAGCAACTCTACGTGGCACTTGGTGCAGGTTTTGACTGCATCTCCTTTTTATTGCTGTGAGGGACGTATAATACATATCAAAATGAATAAATGTATTATTTTATATGAATTGCTTTCTTTATTAAACAAAAAAATTATTAAAATATTTCTATCGTTTACTCGATATATCGCAAATTTTATCTTATGTAATACTTTCGAATACTTACAAAGAATTTTTTTTTTCATTTAAATGTATGTGATTATGAAACTGTTACGATAATCCTTTATCTTTCTTCAGTATAATTCCAGTAGGAACAAAAACGATTGGTAATACATTTTTTTCATTCATAAATTATTTGTCATTAATATCTGCTGCATTCGTTTATTAAACGATTATAAACACATTTCAAACAAAAAAATAAAAAAATTTTTTTTAAACAAACAAGAAATGTATAGATGCGTTTCGACTTTCGAATATCCATGTGGTTTTTAGGACTCGTCTCTTTACTTATTGATCATATATGTATCGAAATCATACGGATCTTTCTTATATTAGCATAAACTATCTATAAAATTTCATTATCTCTTGGAAATATAATTTTTGAATCACCTTGATCACGAACGGAAGGATATGCATATTCAACTTATAATTACATTCTACTTTTCTTTTTGTTGTTCTAACCCATTTTTTCAAAAATATATAAATATACACACAAACAAAAAAATATATAAAAATAAATATATTTACATAAAAATGGAGCCTTTCGAACCCACATAGAGGTTCATCATCATGCACCATCATGCACCTAACCCATTTTTCTTATCCAAAGAGAAAAAGAGCTTTACGAACAAACAAACAAAAACATTCTTAAAGTAAGATGATAGTAAATCCACGAGAATCTTATGAGTTGGACATTAATAGGGTGACCAGATTTTTACATTGGCAAAGCGGGACACCATTGACCGGGGGGGGGGGGGAAGACAGGAAAAAAAAAAAAAAATCTCCAGGTTCAACAATCAAAAAAAAAAAAAAAAAGGAATCTCCAGTTCGACAATCAAACAAAAAAGGAATTCGATAACCAAAAAAAAAAAATCGGGACTTTTTTAAAATGCCACGGGACGCGGGACAAATTGTTAAAAATCGGGACTGTCCCACCAAAATCGGGACGTCTGGTCACCCTAACATTAAAGTTTTTTCAGATAAGTAGGCCTACATCGTTTCAGTCCGCTATCTTGCCCACTTTTGTAAATTCACCCAATAAATTGTAAGAAGTTATAAGACTAATTCACTTCTCTGACTTTCTTAAATTTTTTTCATTAATTAGATTTGCATGGTGATTTTTTTTTTTCTTTTTTCAATCAACTAACGACGATTTGTTCTGAGAATGAAAATCAAAATAACACTAAAATTATTATATATAGCAGTAAATAAATGATTAAAATAAAATTTTAGTTTTTTAAAAATTCTTTTATACGTTTTTGTACGGGACAATCTAATCAAGAAACGGAACATATAATTTTGGTGGTAAATACAGGATATTCTTGTTTAGGTGGGTGGCAACACTTAGTTATGATGATCCTGACCCTTCAAACCCCCACCCACCCCACCCCATCCAAAAAAAAATTTGATACTAAATCATTGTCTGCGATGGTGGTGGAGGGGGTTTCCAAACAAAATGATGACTCTCCAACCAAAAACAAACACAAAGGCCAAATTATTTGATTTCTTCCTCTTTCGGTTGCAAAAGGTTATGATGTTTCCTTATAGATTTGATTTTCCTTATAGATTTTTAGACTTGAATAGTAAATTATGGTGAACTCCAGGCTAACGGACTTCTTGCAAATCCACCGAAACCGAGAATTTCATTGATCTCTTTTGATTCTAAAACATCCCTTACACAAACATTAGCTTTACTTTTCACGGAAGTTAAGATTGAAGGAAAAAAATGAGTAAACTTTATTTATTTGTTTTGAAGATACTAATATTTATTTTACGTAGTTTTCTTAATTGTATTACAACTAATGCTTCTCTATATTCCTCATATGTTAGGTTCAATTATTCTATTAAGGTTATTAACTGAATTACGGTTATTTTATACAAGGATTAAACTAAGAACAGAGGTGTGTTGTCACTTTTAACGCCTCGTCTCTCAGCAGACCATTGTCAGCGGAACAAAACATCGTCAGAAATTCCCGTTGATTCACAGTGAAGCAGAGTAAAATCTCCCCGGGTTCTACACAAGGAACATGGCGACGCGTACACAAAGAAAAACAAAAATTTTGCCTTTTTCCAACTGCCATCACAACATAACTCAGATCTTAATCAATGGATCGAGGTGAACTAAGAGTTATTGTGAAACAATTGATAAATATTCGAATGGTCTTTAATATCTTCAATCTTTACAAAGTGATACCACAGAGGATCCACTTCTTCCCCTAACATCCGTCTTCAACTACAGCTTTTTCCCACTTCCATGTGGGAGCATAAGTGGGCTTGTGTAAAACTTCCGAAGAGAAGTTTTGGTACGGGTTATAACGGCCGGATGCCTTTCCGGACGCCAATCCCATAGGTGAGAACCCAAATACCACAGATGGCGAAAAGAAGAATCAGACAAAGACAGGAAAGAAAACATCCACACCGAAGCTGGGAGTCGAACCCAGATTCCAACGCAGCAGCCTCATGAGAGACTGCCGCCGAGTCCACAAGGCCACGCCGCGCCGGTACGGCAACATGCAGCTAATCCTTCTAATTCCATCCCATACAAAACTATCCTACTGAACATACTCTTAAATAAAAGCTTTACCGTATTCCATTTTTTGTTTCATTTGCATTTTGTCGCGTAGTTTAATTAATTTCTATGTGGCTTTTAATTTCTTTATTTTTCTTTATCTATAAATTTTCCTTATGTGTAATACCTGAATATCTTTCTAAATATTGTTATATATTTGCTCTACTAATTTACAACTCACCTCACTGATATTCCTTTTTTTATTTTCTATTTTTCTACCATTTCTAAATATGACTTTTGGTTTAAATCTGTTTGATAATCACCACTAAAATTTTTAAGTGATTTTATCATATTATTAATTCTTCTCGTATTTTCCATTCTGTTACTAGCACAATATCAACCACAGACATTAAGCTGAAATTTCTTTCAGTAATTTCAATTTCAATGTTTGAATCTCCCCAATATTCCTGTCTTAAGATTTCCTGTAGTTTATTCAAAATTACGAATAATAACGAGGTTAACCCTCATCCTTGTCTTTCTTGTTCGTAACTTCTAATGGAATTCTTGTTTTGTTTAACTATAATCATTAAAATTATATTTTGTGTAATTCTTACTATTTTCCTTTAATCCCAGTATCATGTAATACCTTAAATTAATCCAAAATCTTTTGTATATACTGTCCACAATATAAATTCAATAATAAAGTTGATAAACCTGTTTAATTCATAATTAAACAAATTACAAAATTTTACAATATTTACACGAACAGGTTTCAAAATGACTTATCAATTTTAAATCGATACCTGGTCGTGGAAATATTATAAAAATCTTGTACTTTGTTTAGTAATGAATTAAACAGGTGTACCGGCTTTATTATTGAATTTATAGAATAACTTAATAAGCGTATTTCTATTACTAGAATCAGAAGTCATTCTGAAATCAACAAATAAATCTTTACAGTATCACCCCCCCCCCAGTTTTCTTTCAACTAAATCATTTAAGTTAAAGATATCGTTCTTGGAATAGCCTTTCTTAAAACTGCTTGATTTTTTCCTGAAGCATTGTTTTCCAAAATCCAGTTCTCTATTCTCTTTTTAATAATCCACTCAGGATTTTAAAATAATATTTAAATTCCTCAGAAAGGAATAATTCTTTCTTCTTTCCACATATCTGGAATTTGTTCTAACTGCTGTATTTTTTAATCCAACTGAAGACGCTATGTGGTTAATCTTTCGGAATCTTATTTTTAATTCCAGCTGTTCCCGGAGCTTTATTATTTTTTAATTTTTTTAATACTTTACATATCTCATTTTCTTCCATCACTTTATTACAGTAAAACCTCGTTAAGTCGTCACTCAAGGGACTAAACATTTTGACGACTTAAGCGGAGTGACGACTTAGGCGGAATGGAATTTTTTGATACAAAAAATACACTGAAATACAATATTTTCATGAATTGCTGTAGGATTCGGTGAAAACAATATTTTCAGAAATCAATTCATGCAAATGAATAAGTGGAAAATAATAATAAAAAAAAAAACCTTTTTATAGTTACCACATTTTAAGAGTTTTAAAAGAAAGGCAATGTCCGTCTTTGAAACGTTCTAGCCAACCATTGCTGCCGCCGAAATCTTCAATGTTCAATTCCTTAGCAATTTCCATGGCTTTTTCTTTGAGAATCACGGCAGAAATCGGCCCATTTTGCGATCTGATATGTTTTAGCCATCGAACTAAAACCTCTTCGATTCGTCAAACTTCGATTTCCTCATTCTCTTTCTTTTGTCTTTGCAGTCAGCTTCTTCAATTACTTGTTTCAATGAAAGAATATCGTTTAATGTAGTCCTGGGAATATGATGTTCTTTGACAAAAGCTGTTTTCGAAACATTTGATTTTTCAAAAAGTGCAATTAAGTCTTTTTTTTTTCCTTTAAAAGATAACGAGGAAAGTTTTCGTTTCCCTGGCATGTTAAAAAAGTAATCGAACCACGAAATTGCAAGAGAAAAAATAGCCCTTATAGCAGGGCTTACTCGCTATGAAATGAAGTCACACTCAGGAGCGGTCAAGAAAAACGTCTACACTCGACAGAGTTTCAACGAGAAGTGTGCTTTGAATGATTAGCAGCGAGATTCGAAGAACCCAAATCCTCCGAAGGGGTAGGAAAGGAATGAAGTGACAGGCATGGTCGAAAATTTCCCGTAAAGACTTGGCTTTCTTAAAGTGAAGGGGCGGGGCTGAAAAGACAACACGATGGCATGGAGAAGAAAGATGCTTTTGGCCATTTTTGAGGGTGACGAGTTATCCGGAGTAGAATTAAATTTGGTGACGGGTAAAGGAGGGTTATTTTACATTATTGTGTATGAGACCTTGTCGGGACCAAAGGAAAGCAAAAACTTAAACGGAGTGACGACTTATCCGGGTGACGACTTAACGAGGTTTTACTGTATATCCTAATTTCGTTTTCACATTCTTCATCAATCTAATATATTATCTCCATTAAATGTTTTTATTCCAAATAATATATTTTTTATCATTTCTTTCTTCTTTTTAATCTCGCCCCCTACGACTTTACCTATAAACTCTTTGCTAATTATAAATGGCATATGATCTGGGTTGAGAATAACATCTCAAATTAATTTTTTAAAGAAAGTATTATTTGAGAAACATAATCTGATTACCAATAAAAGTCCAATTTCCCCTAAGTAATAAGTTATTTTTCCTAATTTAGTTAAAGTTAATTTTAACTCTTTGTTTTTAACTTTATCTTTCGAATTCCTATTATCCTATTCTCTTACAATTCATTATAATATGAATTGCATTGAGAGTTCTTTTCCCAATATTAAATCCTCCTATTTTTTTGTTTGTTCTTAATATTCAAATGTAGTTTCTTGTACATTACCAATTACCCTGCATATATTTTTATTATACACTGCTACTATCAAATACCGTTCTTCATCAAAGAATCGGTTCAATGACAGGCCATCTTCTACTCTTTAATTTTGGATAGATTAATGTTTAGCTTTCATCCTAATTCCAACTGGTCTTCCCTTCGATGTTTATTTCACTCCATATTTATTGAACCAATGATATTTCTTTTATTGTCCAGTCATTTGGATTCAATATCTTATGTACACCATTTTACATTATTTTTCTAATAAAATAATCAGTTCATAAGTTGTAATAATCTCAAATTTCAGATTTCTTTTTATATCCATTAATGTCCCAGACTGTAATTAGTGGAATGTATTTTTTAAGGCTTTACTAATTCTTTTATATGCCATAAGTTTTTAATGACTGCATCTATTTCAGTTATGTTTTTCTTTTAATTACACCGTAGACTTTTCAACTCTGCACATTTTTGTGCATCTTTCATTACAATTTATTTCCTTAATATGTACAAATAAACTTTTCATTCCTTAGGTGAAAATTTACTTATAAAGTTCATTGCACATTTTTTTATCTAGAATTTATTTCCTTCTCTTATTCTCCATTGGTTGAGAGTTTTCATATCCTTTTCTGTTATCTTATCTAAAGTCCAAGATTTGCTCACTTACATTTATCCTCTCAAATATTATATTTGCCTTCTGATTTTCTTCTTTCATAATTTCTACTAATCTTATTCTTTTTTTTTTCTTCCTTGTTTCCTCTTCAAAATCTTCTTCAATATAAATGTTTGTACTTTTTAGACTTTTCCTATTCTTTAATACCAATTATTTTTCCTTCCAATCATTATATTTTACTCTAATCGGCCTACTTCCTTCTTTTGAATCTTTCCTATCTTGTTCTCTTCTATTCCATAAATAATTAATTACATCTTCTCATTCTATCTTTCTTTTTTTTATTAATCTCATTTGTGTCTTTCAAAAAATAATAATTTAAATAAAAATTTATCATTTTCTAAAATATCTCTTACGAGAAAAAAATATATCATTTACATTAACTTTGAAAATTCCAAGGAGGGGGGGGGGGAACAAATGCCCCCCCCCCCCAATCCCTTGCCAGTAAGAGGGGGCGCCCATGCCTATCATTGGCAAACAGTACCTGATGATATCAGATAAGCTTGAAACAAACTATTCTAAAATAGAATTTAAAAAAGGAAGATAAACTATTCTTAACCCAAAATTAGTTGTTATAATTTGACGCATACAAACAAAAAACGATGATTACATTAACATACAAATGTCGCGTGCATAGCAGTAATGTTATTCATTTCCTAATTGCATTCCCTTCTTTAGCTCCTGATGCTTCTCGCACATATTTCACTGAACTTCTGTAGTGGATTACTACGGCTGACCTTTCCTGAAGATCGCGTGCGGTAAAATTCTACTCAATCCATTTACTTAGTTGCAAACACGGGGAAAATTTTAAAATCATTAAGCGTTCATTTTAGAAGCCATTTTTCGTTGTTAATTTCCTTGGAGTTAGTAATGCACTACATCTTTTATGTGTGATTTAACAAATAGATTTCAAAATGTAATTTTGTAAAAAGGTTCACTAGAAATAGGGTAATGGAAAAAAAAAGGATAATCTTCGTTTATGTGACAATCAGGATTAATAGGAACTCGGAAATTTCAAACAAATTTACAATTGATAAAAATTCGAAATTCCTCAACAAACTTTCTTAATTCAAGGAGATTTGAGTAATACTAACGGATCATGAGGATGTAGTGATAAATTTTGTAGTGATAGACAAACAATTGCTATAAAAGAAGATCACTATGATTAGACCTAAAACAGTCAGGAATTACAGTAAAGCAGTGTTTCGCAGACTTTCTTGAAATCTACTTTCAGGAATAATACCTGACATCTAGCTATCAGCCTTAAGAATAAATGTTGGCGCCAATTCCTACAACAATGAGATTTGAATGAACTTAAAACTTCCTAAGGATAGTTGGATTAAAAGAGAAAAATTTATTTAAACCTGAAGGGGTGCTAATTCAAAGAGATGTTTTAATTTTTTACAGCTAGGGATATAATTCAGAAACTTTTTTTGGGACCCTTCCATAAACACATAACAACTAGTATCTTACTATACAGTTTTGTCACCAATTTGTATGGATTATTAATAAAGTGAAGAAATACAAGGCTGCACCTGAGTATTGTTTACTCAGGTGCAACCTTGTATTTCTTCACTTTATTATATATATATCTCTGCACGTTAAACTTTAAAAATTGTATGGATTATTGTTAGATCATTAATGGCATTGATACATACTTTCGTTTAATTAGATCACCGTAATAATTTAATTGGTATTGTTCATTGTTGCGGTGACTTATACGAAAAAAGCAAACATCAGTATCATTGTTACATAATGGTTGAAAAAAGAAGAAAATCGTGGGTTATGGATTACTAATTCCATGTATAGTCAGCGACCTCTATTGCAAAGCATCGTAGCTAATTTCTACATTTCTGCAATGAAAAATAGAAGAGAACAAGATCTTCGATATTTATTTTTTTTTTATTCTTTGCATCTTTAACATATCTGTATACTGTTATTATTATTTTTGTATTATTCAATTTTTTTTTTTTATAAATATAATCCATATCCAAAAATGGCTTCGTACAAAGAAAAGAAAATGCCCGAACGAGATAAATGAAGTGCTGTCGCATCGTTTTTCGCTTGTTGACAATTCTCTTTACCCGTCAAATGGAAAAAATTTGTAGCACTAGCCGATCTTCCTAGTAATTCAGAAATACATATTCCATCATCCTGACTCTTAAAATAGTGCAAAACATTCCAAATTACACCTCTAGCTTGGCTGTGAAGGCCTTACAGTAACCTGTTTTTATGACGCCGCCACATTGCTTTCTGCAACAATGAGCAGGGCCCTCACATCAAATTCAGGGCGCAGGCACCAAATGTAGTAACGAGCCCCCGTCCCACATTATGGTCAAAATCACAGATTCTTAGCCAAAAATATTGCGAAAACACCACACGATTTCGTTTTTATTACAATTTCTTAAAAAAAAAGTTTTCAATTATAAAACGACATAAAGAAACAAGTGCTTCGGTTCAGTTATGATGGAAGCACAAATGTAATGTGACCTTTCAGGAAGTCGTGATCATGATATCCATTGTTGAACACGTGTAATAGAATCTTTCGATTGATGATCAAATATTATAATGCAGTACAGCTCAATGAAAACATTGCAATGCAGAGAATAGTAGTTTATATAAAATGTAGACTTAATTACAAAATTAGGTCTAGAAGTGATAATTTGTTTTCCATTAAGAGTTCAGCCCGGGTCCCTTTGACTGACGGGCACCGGCGCTGAGGGGCTCCCCCCTTGTGGGGGGCCCTGGTAATGAGTTCCAGGATCAACCAAATGATCCGGTTTTTTTTGGGTTTTTTTTTTACCTTTTAAGGTAATTCTTCTTTCTCTGTGCTTACTATAGTATCTTAACAATGTGAGCAGAATATACATGGTGTTATATATAAAAAAATATTATTATACAAACAAAAACAAAATACCAAATTAGTTTTTATGTCTCACTGTGTCGTGTTTTAACTTTTAATTTTTCGAGAATTTTTCTTTCCTCTTCTATTTCCGGCGGAAACGCTGTAGCAATACATTTTTAAACAAGGCCTGCAACCATTTTCACAGATAAATTCTCTGTACAGTTATACTCAAAATGATGTACGTTGGGGCTAGAAATACGATATCATTATTCATTGGTATTACTATAATTCTGCTAATATAAATAATGCACTTGACAGTTTTTATTTATTTAGTTATTTATTTATTTTTTGGTATGATTATGTAGACACTTTCTTTAAGTTGACTATCCATTGTATTACGAAGCTTCACGTAACATTTTACTTGAATTTTATTTGTATATTTTTATTATTTCTCTCCATTGGATTCTTTTAAATCTAAATCTTATGAGTTGAAATAGGAGTTCTTAGAAATAAATCTCACTTTTATTATGATAATGCGGATTTTATTTATTTATTTATTTTTATTTTGAAATTCAGGAAAACAGTGCACTGCCAAACCCCTTATTAGCTTTAATATCTATCGAATACAAAAGTAAAAAGTTCCTTGGCTGAAAGTAAAGGAAATCCTCAAATTATTTTATTCATCTTCATTCAATTAATTTTAACATCAAAATCCGCGCAAATTTGAAGTGAATTACATAATAGATTAATAATTATTGTAAGACATCAGAAAAAACTCACCGTTTTCCATAAATGAATTAATTGTTTTGCTTCTGTTTTCTATGAGATTTTTTCGTCATGGCAGATTACATTTCTTTTTGTAATATCCAAACAATTTCCAGTATTTTTCACTCTATTTATTTATGTTTTCAATGAGGAATTTTATAAGAAAATATATTGAACCAATTTTGAATCTTTCTTAAACTGCAGTTGCTTCCATTAAATGATTGTTTGTCTTATAACGGAATCAATATAACACTTTCCTGAAAGTCCACGTGCAGTTATTCAAATATGAATAATAATAAAAAATAATTAGTAAGTGCAATATATTGATGCTTAGGAAAATATTTGAATTTACGTTAATAATTTGTTATAAGGAATTGAATAACAAACAACATCGCATTGTTTTTACATTCATTCGCGTACGATATTGAACTGTTCAGTTTTTTAACAGGAGATGTCGTTCAGATACCTGTGCTAATTAATCCATTAGTAATTGCCGTGCACCTCATTAACAACCTTTTGTTAAATCAGCTCTGAAACTAAGCTTAACTATGTAAATAAACAGCCGTGCAATTCAGCTTTACAAACAATTGACAACTTACTGTACTTTCCCTAAAGGTTTGTAATATTAAATCAAAATTAAAAATTTCAAACCAATAAAGATTACATTTGAAGTTCTCAATTAATTTTCTTTTCTTCCTTTTTTAATCTCCTATTTTTTTTTTTTTTCAATTCTCATTTTGATGCATCAGTTTATAAAAAACATCGTGTTTCAATTATGCTCTCCAATTGCAAAATTAATTACTTCAGTGATTGTTTACTCGCTGTATTTTTCTTTGATATTCACCCGGATGACGATCAACTCATCGGTGCACAGCTAATAACCCAAGGCTGCGAAGAGCCACAGCTAAACTATGTTGAAGAGTCTGTAATTCCTCTGAATTCACGGTTAAGCAGTCAGATATATTTATAAGCCAACCGTGCCGAGACGTACACACTTCCATCCAGAACTAATTGTGTTCGGAAATCATTCGCAAACATTCCTTCGGATGTGGGAAGAATTTTAATCGTTTAAGTCCTTCATTGCTTCAATTACAAAATATAAAATTTGTTGATATTTCTATTTGATTTCCAAGAATCAAAGGATTAGAATCAACAAAGGATGAATTAGGGCTTATAAATATAAAAAAACACTCCCCCCCAAGAAAAAAAAAAGTCAATCGTTTAAAAAAAAATAGTAAGATTTTCTTATGTTATTAATTTAAAGAAAAACTGAAATTAAATATTTATTTATTTATTTATTTATTTATTTATTTATTTATTTATTTAT
>JAFIDM010078941.1:0-30587 GCA_023159025.1 Thereuonema tuberculata | reverse complement strand
AAATTCGATAAGAAAAGCAGTGGAACCTATACGACTATAAACTAAAAACATAAAAATACATTAAAAATAAAGAAAAAGAAATTCGTGTGCTGGGCTCTGAAGGAAAAGCGTCTAAAAGATATGTAAACACATTAAAATTTGAGACCAATGTTCAAACTGACATCTCAAGACAGCCTGTTTCACGCTTATTAGGCTATCAACAATTGAGAGTAGTCAGAATGAACATTGCAGGTCTCATAACGAAGGTGACTTGGAAGTTCAATAAGAAAAGCAGTGGAACCTCCATGACTATAAACTAAAAACATAAAAGAGCCAAGTTTTGAAAATGATGCAAAATAGAGTTGAAGATCTTCGAATATCAATTTTTATTTTTTTTATTGAAAATTAGTTCGCAACCTAGATATATGTGTGTGTGATAATTTTAAGGAACTAAGCACAAATTTTAGCAACGATTTATCTATTTTTAACACTTTTTGTATTTTTTTGTGTACACCGATCACCTCACCTCAGCCACACAAAAATAAATTCTGCAAAAATAATGTGCTACATAATTTACAAAATATCTTGGCATTTATGAAAAATACACCTTCTTTGTCCCGCTGACAGTGAATAAATAATTTTAAACCTCTATTTAACGAATTTCTATACCAAAATAGATGTATGTGTTCAATTTTTGTTTGTTTTGCTTGATAAACATTGCATAATTAAATTAATTTAGCGGTGCTAAAACTTCTAAATTGATTTGTGCATGCTGATATTGGTTTCATTAATACTTACAGCGCACAAATATAAATTACAATTTAATTTTTTATGAGTTATTAGCTAAAAAGTAGTACGAACGGAGTTGAGAAATTGTGACGGACGTGAGATAGCAGTTACAGAAGCGCAGGCGATCAGCCAAATCAACTTTAATATTACTAACTTAAGCAGAATTCAGACTTGAGATAACTGATGTAACTCATGAATAATTAGCTGGCTCTTACTAATGAATAAGATGTTACTGTTTGACAAATACTCTTACTGCCTTTTTCCAGTTATCAAAACAGCGCCGAATTCTACCTGGGTGCTTTGCTTCAGGTATTAAGTCAATAATCCTATTTATTTTTGTTATAAATCGGCTTTACAAACTCTGCTTCAGAAACCTATTATTGCTGACTGGATATAATGACCAAAGTTTTATTTCAATATTAAAAAAAAAAATGTTGTAATGGCTACTGTAATTGTTCCACTTAACAAATTGCAACTTACTGAATTACTAAAAACCTGTATTTCTGCAAAAACCAATAAATTTAATAAAAAACCTCGCATTGCCCACATTATCGGAGCCAAACCAAACGATTATTATGTTAAAAAAGGACTTAATAGAAATTATGATTTTTAATACGATTTGATCATTTATTTTGAAATTTCTGTCCTAAATCTTGCACAGTTCGGCAAAATGATAGAGCTCCGATTCATTCAGTTTACTTTCCTTAAAAGTATATATTTTGTAATCATGCTTTATATAGTTTGATTCCTTTACAAACACGTGAGTTTTTGGTTCACTCCAAAGTAAGTCTAGCCTCCGAACAAGTAGTCTCACCATGGTCACTAAGCCAAATGTGACGGAGGTGACAAAATGTTTATTTTATGGATCCCTTTGATCTATTAGCAGCAAGAGCCGCTGCCATCCAATACAGCTATCAAAAATGTTTCAATTGTAATGGATTTAGCTCAATTTTTAAAAGAAAATCTTAATATTTCAACAATTTAGGATGAGAACATCAATTTTTAATTATTTGTTGAAAATTGGGAACGAGCAATAAGCCAAAAATGCATCATTACGAGAAATTGGCTCAAAAACATAAAAAATTTCACTAAGAATATATGTCTCTGACATCAGTTGTATCTGTCAGATTCAAGTTGTCTTCATTTGATTAATCAGATTGTTTTATTAACAGCGATTCCCTATACCAGTGGTTCACAAATTTAGAAGTCTGAGGGCGAATAGTTTTTTAAAAGTTCTGATGAAGGGCCGTAGCGTCCCATCCTTCAACCTTTACTATGTCTTACTAAGTAATGATTTGACATTTTATATGAATTATCATTATTATAAAAGGCAATGTGATTTACATAAACAAAAAATTATCAAATGATGTGCTAGTTGTGTTATATATCAACATTCCAATACTAAAGTCTGAGACAGTTCCTATTGCAAGTTATGACATTTTTCAATGTTAGTATTTGTTTGTATCAATATAACGGCTTATATTCTAAGTTTGACACTACTAGGCCCCGGGTTGTCCATCACTGCTCTATACCATTAGTTACTTTGAGATCTATCGGAAAGGTTCCGAAGAACAAGCAATGTAAATTATATATATCTTTTAACTAATTCACATTTTAGATTAAAATTACTTGTAATGCTGCTAATGTTTATCTGTTAAAACAATAAGACTGTCCATCAACATTGGTATCAATAAATGTCAGTGATTTAACAATTGACCCTTTGGTCAAAAAAAGTCAAAGGCTTCTAAGATTTCTTTGCGTTTATTAGATATCTACTTAGACAGAGATCCATCATCTGACGAATTCAATATAGATATCCTACTGAATATAAGTTATCTTTTAGAAACTGTCAAAATATTGTTTCTAGAACTTTTATCCCGAGTTACCTTCATTACACGAAACTGTTTTCATGATTCTTCGGTCAATTTTCTCTTGATTTTTCTCTTTTTAAACAAAGTATTTTCATTTTCTTTCTGAAATGTCGAAGAAAGTAATTCTTATCGCTCTGATTCTATGTTCATTGGTGGTTCTTTTGACTGCACAAGATCGTGAACCAAGAGACGGAGACTGAGAACCAATTAACGATTCAGCGGAGGATAATGACGCAAAAGAGGATAATGATAATTCCTGAGATGATCAACCCAGATACCGTAAACCTAACTTCACATTCTTGGCGTAGACATCATCGTCTCGATATCCACAGAGAGAATCAAATGATTCCTGCCCTAATTCCGATGACTGATGTAACGGTTTAAAATATAGGCCGTTACGATTTAATTATTGATTAAAATTTAATTTCATTTAAAAATACTTAATTGAGTGTTTGTTGCATTATATCCGATTTATAAGGTTTAAATATGTTTTGTAATACTTTATAAATAATTTATTAAAGTATTTGGTTTAAATTTCTATTAATATTTGTGAATTTAATGTTAAAATATATTGTTCTAAGTAATGGTTAGGAAATGCGTGAGAAAAAATCTTTTCTCAAGAAGTTCAAATCCGTATTTCAGTTTCAAAGTCGCATGGTTATGTTTCTTCCCACGGGAAAGCAGTTGTGGTGAAAAGTGTAAAAACGGCGGGAAATGGCCGATCAGGTGACTTATTTGTAGGAGTTCATTGGTCGATTGACCAACAGTCGTTGTGTTTAGGCGGGAAAAAGAGAGTTGTTCACCAGATTCCGTTGGAGAAGGTTGATATAGTTATCGGTGGGCATCGGATCGAAAGCCCGCAACCGTATGTGATGATGTAAACAGCGACCCCGCAACCGAAACATCTGGGCGGCAGCGAGCGGCCCGAAGGCCGGCATGAAACCCCATGTCGCCGGTAAAAGGCGGAGAGCGTCGTCGGACGAAGACGGTGTGTGTGGACTAAGCAATCATCATTGGTTAATGAAATGCTAAGTGTCAACGCAGAGATTAATGTTGGATATCCGCAGATAAAGAACGGCAAGCCGAACAGTGAAATTAATTGACAGATACGGACTTTATACCTTGTGTTATTCCCGGGAGATAGAAGTACTTCAAAGTCATCGTAGCGATTCAACAAGAATCAACTATTAATAGTAAGTAAGAAGGAGTAAACCTGCTCAGTATTTTCAGATAAAAGATGTGGGTTGTAAGCGTGAACTTTGCCGCGTTACGCCAAAACAGCGGATCGGGAGTACAAGGTATGCAAACCACCCCGAGCCCTCTACGGGAGAGGCCTTCGTCCGTCGGCGGCGGAAAGCTTCACATGGGATACAAGTATCTGGCTGGCCCCATCAAAGAGAACTGAGTAAGTGTCTATGTTTTTGTTAATTCAACAACAGTAAAGTATCGCGTGTGATACACTAGATTAATGCCCGAGATAATCCTTGAAGTGAGATGGCCTAAGGAGGAAAAGAACACAGGTATTTGACTTTGTCTTACGAAAGATAGATTTATCGTAAATTTACGATTGATGTGAATTAATTACGAGAACAGAAAAGGTTAAGTTGATTGTTCAGTGATTGATTATCCGAAGCGACAGTTAGTGTTTTAATAAAGGTGAAAAGCCATAGGACAATTTATGTGACTTTTTAGAAGGAGTAAAGGACATTATCCATGATGTTGTGACGTCCAAACGACCGGAAGTGTTTTGCCAAACCGTGCATCTTAAAATATGTAATGCGACAGTTGGTTCAATATAATATTATTGTATTCATTAATCTTTTGTAGTTTCATTAATGTGGAGGTTGTTAATTTACATTCTAGGAATTGATATTTAGTTATCTTGAGTAAACTTTGTACTTGGTGCACCAAAGGGGTTCGGGAAGGGATAAACTAAATTCTAATTAGACGATCGGGGAAAGGATTATTTTGAAATGGTTTATTTTGCATTTGAAATACTTTGTATAGTTTGATTTACTTAATATATGTGTTCAATAAAGAGTTTAATTGTTCAATATAACGATGATTCATTTTGTCTTTTGATAAAGAAATACATTTAGATAAAGTCAGGTTGAAGTATTGTTTTGGTAACATTAATGTTAGTTAAAATAAAAATTTTTATAATTATTTAATCTTTTGATACCATTTTGGGATTAACGAGAGAAGGATTAAAGGTAATTGGATTTTGTGGTGGGCGGCTTTCGCATCTTTACTTATGGGCCCAGCGGGATGACGATTGACCCCCCCCCCCCACATTACATAAGCAAAACTTAGATTAGTCTTTATTCTAGTCAATGTATTTTATTATCTTATAATTGTTTTAGTATTTACAACGTCATAATAATGGTAGCAGAATAGCGTAGGTTAGGCACAAGGTTAATTTTTATTTTAATTTTCTTTTTTTTATTTTTTACGACCGGGATGCACAAAACATCCCGTGTCACTGATAGTTGGAGGATATTCTTAAGTTATTGTTGTTTGAAATAAATCATCAAAGATTTAAAAAAAATTATAATTGTAGAACTCATTATTATTTAGTAACTTCATTGTAACAGGGAGTTTTAAATTGAAACAAATAATAAGAAAAATTCAATTCCTAAAGAACTGGAAACCTACTTCCCTTAAACTTCTTTTTCAAACCATGAAATGCAACTTCAAGCACTAGTTTCCCTAAGAATCATTCAAAGCTCTATGAATCTATAAACAAATCCTCAACGAATTCACTGAACATAATTCTGTTAAACTAATACGGGTTTAATTCCTAATTAAAAATAATAATCAACTATTACAGGTGTCCGGTCATAAGTGTATTAATTCATTAGATAGTTCATTACTAGCCGATCATGTTAAACTTCAGATTACGGTACCACCGGATGTTGCTCTATTTTTCGGAGTATCGACAAAATGGCCGTGTTGGATCTACTTTCAATATGTTCGGCAAGATGAATCTCAGTGTGAAAATCAATTTGAAAATTATTGAATGAAAGATTGAAAAGTATAATGAGCTTTGCAGGTAAGCCTATTTAAAAATAGTCTTGCACCATCTTTTAAAAGAAAAATTAACCTTATCTGGCTAACTGCGCTCTTGAGATAACAGTATACAGATTGGTCGTGATTCGTTCCTAACCTATTAACTGCCGTCTAAAACGTAACCCTTCCAGATGACCATGGTGAAGGATTTAAAAAAAAAATTATATTTTTTAATTCTATATTTGTTACATCCATCTCTAAGCCTTCCCAGAAAAATGAAAAATCAAACAAACCTGCACTCAATCGTTCATGCCCATTCATTCCCGCATCCATTTTCACGTGGTGTTAAGAGAATGAAATTAAACAAAAAAAAAAAAAAAGCACGTGAAATAAATAATTTTACTACTCCACGGGGCCTGTAGTAGTAGAAGGGTAGCGACCAATGTCTCCTTGCGAATACGCCGATTGGTGGTACCGTAACCTAAGCTTTAACCGCTGATGATTTGCAAAAAAAAATTCATAACCACAGGGGAGGGGGAAGCTTTCCCCCCTCCGCAATCCAAAAATAAATATATCCTATGTGAGTGTGAATCTCAGTGTACAACAGTGCGATTTATGATATTACGAGGGGGGGGGGGTAATGGGTTCACTAGAAGAATTAAAATTTTAAATATATATTCAAGTCCTCCCCTGAAAACTGACTTACAGGCATACAGAAACTTATTTGTTACTTAAGGATAGGCCTACCAGATTATTAATTTAATGAATCATGATTTCTAAAAAAAATTACTTATTGGTTTAATTATTTATAAAAATTATATTCTTTGGTCCTGGAAGTTCTGAAATCAAAGTGTAATAAACTACGAGACTTACGTAAATTAGTTGAAGCGACGAGATGAATGTTGTTTCGGCTGGTTTGGTGGTTTTCCTGTTGGTTTATCTAGGGCACTATGATGTTTAGACTTGATCCATTTTGTCGCAAACTGTTCTGCATTGAAGCAATGTACTCGAGGGCCATTTATTAGGATAAAAAGCAGATTTTAAAGGGATGCAATTTAATTACTTGTTCCTTTGATAAGTCAATAAAGATCGAGAAGAAATAAAAGAGTGACAAAACTTTACTTTTGCGAAACTGAGATTCTTATCTAACAATTAAATAGTTATATAAATTTTACAGCGATTGGGAAATAATTCTCCATGGCAAGGCTACACCATTCATATCCAGAAGTTGAGATAGTCCAAGCCAGTGGGGATAAAATCCCCCACCCCCCACCCTACAAATCGCTCTCTGATATAGCACTTCCTGTAATCTAATGAACTTTCACTAGTTCAACGTGCACAAAATGCTAAAGGCTTTTAAAACATTATATCATATATAGAAATAACGGATACGATATTTGAATGGCTTTTTAGGCCCCAGTACAAAGGAACTTTTTGGACCAGCCCATTTGTAAGAATATAAAAGAAACGTTTCTATATTTTCTAAAGTTTCTATGTTCAGTATTTTTCAAAAAATAAAATATTTTATTTTTTAATTTTTGAAGAACATTGAATTAACTTTTTAAATATTTACTTAAGTTGGTTAAATCCAATTAATTTAAATCATATCGAAGCACTTTCAAATTAACAATTATTAAAATGAGAAGTTCCTTGAAATATATTATTATTCTTGTTTTCATTTCTTTATATCTTTTAGAAAAATTTGCAAACTTTCTACACTTAATTATATTTTTAGTTTGCAATAATTATTGTTATTATTTCTTTATGAAATGCTGTGTTAGTTAACGAAACGGAATCTGTTTGCAAATAAACCAGTTTGTTCCAAAGTCTTTTTGTTTTTTTATGCTAAAAACTTAAATAAGCTGTAATTTTTTTCTCTGTGTTTATAACCAGCCTAATAACTTTTGAACCCATGGATGGATCTTCTTGGAACTTAGTTTGCACATTTAAGGAATAAAGACAATTTAATTTTTATAGTTGAAATTATTTCGAAGTGAACCTTTAATGCGTTAAAGGGGAAGAAAATTCCTATTAAAAAAGAAAACAACCTAAACAATTAATTTCTATCAATGTCTATCTGTCAGGTCGACTTGCTCGGCAGTCATGCCACCCACTTTCAATTAATCGAATCAATGTCTAAAACAATAAATACGGTATTGTTATTTATTTTATTTATTTCATTGATTTCATGTCAGCCATTTATTTTTTTCGCATTTACCACTTAAAAAAAAATCAAAAAATAAACAAATTTTCAAGAATAAATTTACAGAAGGTATTTACAAATGATAGTACAGTAACACCCCGATTATCCGAGCTCCGATTATCCGAGTTTCCGGTTTAACCGAGCTATCAAATATTTCTAGGATTTTTTTTTTGTTTCTACATTTTCCATTTTTAAGACTACTGAAAAAAATTCTGAACTTGATCTCATCAATCAACGAAGAGGATATACCTGGCTGGTTAAATGCTGACGAACAACAAGACATTACAGATGAAATGATCGTCAATATCGTCAATAAGGAAAATGAATCTAGCGGTGATGATGAAGACAGTGACGATGGAAATCGACATATGAAAATCTCCCATACAGATGGACTAAAAGCTATCGAAAGTGGTATTGAATATATAGAAAACAAGAAGAAGCGACACCGGCAATCCTGTTATCCTTAAGAAAATCGTGAAACATTGCTCCAAAAAAAAAAACGCGAAAGAAACGTAAAACAAAAAACAATTAAGGACTTTTTTAAGTAAAATAACTCTTTAATTATTGTAACAATATGAATTGCATGTGGTGTGGTGTATTTGTTAAAATATATATTTAAACCTACACGATTGATTTTATTCTTCAAATGTGAACCTCAGCCGAGAATGCATAAAAATTTTGCATTGATCTGATACAGATACAGTTATATTTTTTTGCAGAAGCCGAATTTTAGAAAATTCTTCGAAACTCCATGCAATGGTATGGTGATAGGACCTTTAAAACAGCTTCTCCACTTTTTGAACAAATTTATACAACATTAGCCGACGCACTTGGTGGAGTTGATCCAATATTAACATTATATACAATAAATAATATTGAATATGATTATTCGGAACAAAGGAATTATATGAACCAAATAATTTTATGAATGTAGATTCAATGGCTTCTCTTCCTTGTGTATTCCTCCATTCATCTAATATCACATGCTCTTCAAAACTTCCTATATGTCCTTTATCATACATACAGCTAGCAATAAAGGATCCGTGAATATTCCCCGTTTTTATGCAACTCCGATCCTGTCCAAATCGTTTTTTAGAGTTTGTCCACTATTACCTATATAAAAGCAATCTTCCTTTTTGACAAGTAACCAGATAAATACAACCTTTTTTATTATTGTTGTCATTTCTAATTCTATTATGTTTAATCGGGTAAATTAATTTATTTTTCAAACTGTAACCCAGTTTTATATCTGTTCCAAAGAAAATCTTTCTTAATTGCTTATATAAAAACGGGTGAAACGGAAAAGTCGCCCAGACTCTTCAATTCTTATCATCTTTTTTAGGGACCGGGTTCAAATATCATGTATAATTTTACAAATAGAGGATAGCATTAAATTGCTTAGGATACTCTTACTAATAAAATCTTTTTCGATATTATCTAAATGTTTATAAAAGAGTTTCTCTGTTGAGCAAAGAAAAAAGCTTTTCTTACCCAAATCTTAAATAAATTAAATTTAGAAAATAGGGGTGTAGCCGAAGAATAAGGGGTAATAGTATTTCCTGACGAAGGTTTGGAATATGGCTCCATAATTTAACTTGATTATTAATTCTGATCAGTACATCCAGGAATGGCAAACTCCCATTATTATTTTTTTTTAAAGTAAACTTTATATCCTTTTCAGCCGAATTAAACTGATCTACAATAATATTTTCCGAATTGTTGCGAGCAATAATATATCATCCACATACCTTTGAAAAAATATGTGAAATTCTCAAACTTAATAAAACATAAATATTCTAAAAATTGCTTCGCAACTTCAGCTAAAATCATAGAGGAAGAAAGACCCATAAATAATTCGAAATGCTGTTGAACAATTCATCCATTTGCTGTAAAAAACTGGTTAACAAATAAGAATTCTAGTAAGCAAATTAAATCCAATTTTTCTTTAGAATCATGATCACCTAAGTGAAATCTAAAGCAGTGGATAAGTAATAGAAGTGAAAAGATCTTTGATGTCTATTGAAAACAATGTACTGTTTTCTTCAATCTTTAAAGTTCTTAATTTATCAGATATTCCGCCCCATTTTTTACAAAACCTATAGATTCATTTTTAAATTGGTTTTCATCTACCATTTTTGGTAATATCTTCGGTAATATCTTCATTTTTGGGAAAACATATTGAACAAATTAAAGAATTGTTATTCTTTAGCGAATTTAAATAAAAACAAAAAAGAAGAAATGTTACAATTTTACTTTTTGAGATATGTATAATTTTTTGGAAGCTATAAAAATTATTCGAAGCTCTAATATGAGGCTTACCATATTCCATGATTGGACTGAAACAGTTTCAACTCATTTATCTGAAGAAAAAAGACAATTAAATAATATTTTGCGAAAAGTGATTAAAAAAATAAAAGGTGCACTGAGGAAACTTTATAAGCTGCAGTTGAAGTTGTAAAGGAATTTAGCGTTGGATTCTATAAGTTTAAAGACTCCTTGGCCCGCTTGAGACAATCCAACTCGTTTACAACTTGAAATCTAGCTTCTACAGTTTCTTGAGCGTGTCCTTTAATGTTTGTAATCACTTTATCCGCCTCTACTTTCACAGTAAAACCACAAAGTGAAGATTAACTCGTTACATTAAACATTTTAAAAGTTTTTACTCGATATATTATTGTAAGTAATATATATAAAATATATTTTTCATAAAAATGTACAATTTTCTAAAAGGCAGCTCATAAGAAAAAGTTTTTTTTCGATTAGTTTCGAAACTAATTGTACATTGTATTCAAGCATCTCTACTATTTAAGGGAAAGCGAAGTGGAACAGCGGCAATTTCATCAGCCCCTGCGACCGTAACGAAGCACAAGAAGAAATGAAATCTCTCTTTAAATTGACATCTGCACATTCTGACGCATCGAATTAATTTATTTCAGTAAAATATTGTTTATTTTCGAAAAATAATCTCCTCACTATAATAGTTAATTCCTAATATCCTTCGGATTCAATCGAAACGGTGGCCAAAATGGCGCTGATCGGCCACTTCCGTCTCGAAGCTGGTCGATTCTGATTGGAGCTCACTAATTATAATCACAGAAAACAACGTTGCGAAAAGCGCAATTTCTAAATTTTTTTTCAATGATGGAATCAATGATAAAAATGGTCAACAGAGTCAAATCACACGATCATAGATCGTCAATGATAGGGTCAATGATGAAAACATTACTGAAAAATATGGTGATGTAATTTGGGCATTAGGAATATACATACGAACTACAGTAAAAGATAAACAAACTGGAGAATGTTGGAGGTAAATCCTAACATTTAAATATAAAATTTGAAATAAAAAATAAATAAAAAGTTAACTAAAATTTTCAAAGTTAATTATTGAAATGAGTTGTTATTTAAATATTTTACAGAAATCATTTATAAATATTCAATTTTATATGTTACTGATTTGAGGCAATTTAATAAATGATTTTTAGGATATTATTTATTTAATAAAATATCACTATTTTTAATTATGATCATTACTACTATTATTATTTTGGCGAACTCGTTGCAAATTGCTAAAAAATAAAAAAATCATTAACAATCTATGTTCAACATATAATATTTTATTATTAATATAACTCACATATTACTATTATGCTATAAATCATTAGGAAGTAAAAAAAAAATTGAATATCTATTTACGACATATTTTATTCTCTATATAAAATAAATTTAATTTAATAAAGAAAAATACATAATTTATATATAACCATTTTATTTTATTTTTTTAAGTAAAACAAACTCCGCAAACTATACTTTCAAGGCAATGTCATGATCGAATAACAGTAAAACGTTCTGTCATTAAACGAGTGCTATTTGTAACAGGGATGAAAACTGTTACCACGCTTACAGTTTAAAATCACTAATATCACAATCACAGTTTAAAATCACTGATTTCACAGTATCCCTTGTTACTAAATAAAAGGAATTATTTTTATTATTGGATCATTTTCTGACATTTCAGCTATTTAGTGCTGAATATGATTAATTATTCAAAAGAAATCAACTAAAAAATTACTGATGATATACTACACCTCGACGCTGTCGCACACACTTTCGCTGAAACGACTTCGGGGAACTATTAAAAAAACAAATGGTCTCTGGAATCTTCTAATCGTCTTAAAGAATTTGAAGGCAAACAATTTATTTCCTGATTTCCTCAGATACCCATTAATATTTATTTGCAATTTATTTATTATAAAAGTAATTTCGAAAACAGTATTTTCCTTCAGTTTCTGACATATTAAAATTATTCTAAAATTGATACTTCAGCGTCAATAAAGTGAGAAACAAAAACAAGCAGAAAAACGAAATTCCAGTAAGTAATAAATTCACATACAGCTCTTATAACTTAGATAGCATTTCTCAACTTATTGTTAAGAATGTTTAAATGTAAAATTAAATATTATTTTAAGAAGTTATCAAAATTTTCGGCAAAACTCCGAAGGACGGTCCCAAATTATGAACGCCTCCGAACGGCGGTCCCAAATTATAAAAACATATTTAATGGCAAATAACAGTATAACTATGAAGTATAACACTTACCCAGAGTTATTAGACATCAAATCAAATAGTTTTGGCTCAACATACTGAAGTATTGTCCGAATATGTTGGAATTATTCCGTAAATATCTCGGGGTGAGCAGTCCAAGACTTGTAAAGCATTCCGCTGTAAAACTGCATCAGTTATTACTCTCGGAGCTTGCGGTCTTCCAGCCATGGCACGTTTAAAGTGATTTTTAAACAAAAATACACAATGTTTCATTAATAAAAACAATAACGACGTCATTACACTTGACACAATGTTTCATACACTGTCGTCATTCTTATCTGTCATTAAAAAGGTGTTCATCGTTAGATAAATGGATAAATAAATGTTTAAATAGGTTTTTATAATTTGGGACCGCCGTTAATAATTTGGGACCGCGTTCATAATTTGGGACCGTAATTCGGTCCCAAATAAGAAAATTTGGCAAAACTCGTCCTTCGGAGTTTTGCCAAATTTTCTTATTATGAAAGTCGTTTTAAAAACAGCCTTAAAATCTCGGCTTTAGAAGTTTTAGACACTTGATATTGAAATACAAATAGATTAAAGTAATATTGTTTCGGATTTAATGGAAACAAAACATCAAGACAAACTTCAAACTTCAGGTATTGAACACTTCGTAAGGTAGTCACAAGAAAAACAAACTAAGGAAATGTGGCTCCGCCCAATCCCTTCATTCTCAAAACACTTTTTATTCTTCAAATATGAACCTCAGTCTAGAATGCGTGAAAATTTTGCATTGACCCAATACAGATACAATTATAATTTTTCGCAGAAGCCGAATTTTGAAAATTCTTCGAAACTCCATGCAATAGTATGGTGATGGAACCTTAAAAACAGAACCTCCACTTTTTGAAGAAATTTATACAACATTAGCCGACGCACTTGGTAGAGGTGATCTAATATTTTAAACTCTATTATCAAATCAACAACGAAATACCTACACTAGAATGTTTGAAACGATAAAGTTAATTCAACCAGGTCTTAATCTGGATTCCATATCCTGCGATTTCATACCAGCAGTTTTCAATGCAATGAAGGATTGTTTGAAAGGAGTTGAAATAAAGACTGTTGTTTCCATATCATCTATAATATGGGTAAACATCTTTCTCATTTAGGATTGATGGGAAGATATAAAAAGGAAGCAGATTTCGATCTCAAAGCAAAAATGATCGCTTCATTACCTTTCGTATCAGACAGAGGATGTGGATGAATCACTCGATGCTTTGGTGCAAGAAATAGCAGTCACCAACTAGCGGAAGTTATTATCATAACATTTAAATTTAAAATTACGTTTTAATAAACCAATGACATAATAACCAGCAAAATGACGACATATCCGCTAACTATGAGAGTTCGAAAATACGACGAAACGCTTCCAGAAAAGGTACTTAGTGCACTTCCTGCCTTCGGCTCGTCTTGGCGGTGCACTGCCGTGCCCTTAGATGCTACAATCGTTTACAACTTGAAATCTAGCTTCTACAGTTCCTTCAGCGTGTCCTTTAATGTTTGTAATCACTTTATCTGCCTCTACTTTCATAGTAGAGTCACAATGTGAAGATTAAATCGTTATATTTAACATTTTAAAAGTTTTTACTCAAATATTATTGTAAATAATATGGTACAAAATATATTTTTAATAAAAATATACAATTTTCTTAAAGGCAGCTCATAAAAAAAAATATATAAAAAATAAATTTTTTTGGTATAAGTTAAAAGTTTAAAAATGTTATCACATCACTACAATGATTTTTTTTTATTGTTTCGGTTATCTTGTGCTATTGAGCATTTATTTACATATTTGTATTAAAAGTAAAACTAGTTAATAAAGAAATTATTTTTATTGGAAAATATTTATGCAGCATCCTCTATTTCATGCAAGAAATTATCAGAAGTTTTACAAACATCATTAAACTTTAACAAACATTACAATTTATCTTTACATTTCCATTAATTTTAGTTTATTTATTTACTTTTTTTTATCGCGTAACATTGCATTAAGCCAAACTGTTAGGAAGTTGTTGTGCAGTTGTTGTGTTAAAATTCATGCAGAAAATTTTTTCAAAAAGTTAAAAAGTTTCAATTTTCATAGATGAAAATGTTTTTTGTATAAAAGGAAAAGGATTACAAAGCAATTTAAGACCAAAAGCAATTCCAAGCCTGAACGTACCTAGTCTCTGATCATCCAACTGGCGTTTCTTTTTTTCGCCACCAGATATAACGCCCGTGCTCTTCGCACGCCAATAGATATTTTCCAATTATAGTAAAACCTCTAAAATCCGGCAATCGGTAATCGGGCCACCACGGTAATCCGGCCTGGTGCTAAGTAATTGTTTTTTTTTATTAACTAAATTCGTTTCCCTATTTTGTTTCCCTAACTGCACTTATTAATTATGAGTAAAAAAAGAATACAAAACTTTGTGACTATGGAACAGAAGCTTAATGCATTAAGGAGATTAGATGTAGGGATATCTGCAAAACAAATATCACTAGAACTTGGCTTCGGAAAAAACACAATTGTATTGTTTTAATAAACATTTCAGTGCAAAATTATGAAAATGGGATTAAATTATTTGAACCTGGCATTATGTCTTCACAACAAATGATCTATTGAGTTATTTTAATAACACTCTCAGTTGTCCGGCTTTTCTGTAATCCGGCCTACTGGACTCCACATTAGGCCGGACATGAGAGGTTTTACTATATTACAAAGAGAAACAGTCAGTCTATGAATAAAAACATTACGAATAAAACTGACTTTGGAATTTTTAATTTAGAAACCAAAAGACCTGACTGTTAATTGCAATAATCAAGTGCTTGAAAAAAGGAAATCTTATTAAAAAAGAAAGTGATGTTTTTTTTGTGTTGATATCTATTTTGATATCAAATAAAACCCTTATAATAAGATAGTCTACTTTTGACATCAAAGTTCTAATCAACTTCAACTAATTTTTGAAAGATATTTATACTAAGATCAAGAACAAAACCTCTTAGCTTCATCAATAATTCTCATGAAATCCACATCAACCACAAAATTCTTTGACAAGAGAATGTAGTCGTTGTATTGCGTCTGTGACTTAGAAAAATGAGATCACTTAGGAAAATTCTAAAACTTCAGTAAGCATATAGACACATAAAAGTGGCAGATATTCTTACAGGCATGTATTTATCCTTATTATTTGGTGAACGTGGTATTCATTTCAATGAGAAATAAATATTAAATATGTTTTCAAATGCAGTAGTGATTACAATAAAAGTTGAAAGTTCCTCTGTTGACTTCAATAAAATAAAATAAAAATAAGTTAAATTACAAAACAAAAATACGAAATAAGAACTATTTATTCAAATATTGCTGCCATATTATTCGCTTCCGGTAAAGTGCGGAATAATTGTTGATGATGTGTTATTTATCGTTGCTGTGTTTCTTTGTATTCGTTTTACTTTTTTTTTATTATTTCGTTTTGTTTTTTCAACCAAACTTATTAACTCCGTGAACTGCATCGAGTTAATAATTTACTCATTAACTGTCTTCAGACACTATTTCAAATTAACATGTGTTAATTCACTGATATCAATAAAAAACTAATTCACCAAAGTTTTAATTGTGAAACAGTTTTTTGTTTAATTCTTGCGAGAATTTCCTACTAACAATCACCGGAGTTGCTATCGTTTGAAACAATGGACTGTTCATTAATCTGATAATAGCTTCTTACGTTTCTTCCTTTACTCAAATGACACTGTTCACTTTCGAAGACAGGATGAACATTTAGATAAAACTAAAGTTATAATATTTCACAGTTTTTAAATCATCTCCTGATTTACTGGAAGACTTGCTCATTATTCCGAATATGTAGTACAACTCGCGCGAAACATCCTGCATTCTTTACCTGTACAAAAATAGTCTGGAGTTAATAACAATTTATAAAGTGAACGATTGAATTAATTTTTATTATTTAAAATTAATCTTACTAATATCTCTCCAAAAAATCGTTTTTCAGTCAGCTTTCATTTTACTACCCAGCCAACATTTTTCTTCCCTTTGATCACGAATCCAATTAGTCTATACCAGGGAATCACAACTTTAGAAAGTCTATCGGGCAACATTTTTATAAAAGTTCTGATGAAGGGCTACAAAGTCCCAACCTTTAGACAAAATAATGATTTCGTAATGCCATTTAGAATAACAATAATAATTAATAATAAATGTAATTTATATAAACTTCCAATTATAAAATACTATTTTAGTTGTGTTTCATACCAACATTCCACTACTAAAGTCTGAGACAGTTGCTATTCCAAATTATGAGATTTTTCAACATATCTGTTTGTATCAATGTAAAGACTCAAATTTAATTTTAAGTTCAGCAGGACAAGGGTTATGGACCACTGGTCCATCCTGATCAGGTAATCAAGAGATCGCGTAATCCATATAATTAATCTTGGAACGAGGTCTATCTTCACTGTATATTTGTTTTACTTAAAATTACAATAATAAATCATATTTTTGGATCACATTTCCTATTATGATTCTTCTTATTATTACTATTACAATATTCTATCAATACAGGAATAAAGAAAACCATGTTCATCTGTGCATAGTAATTGGAACCACCATCGTTTCAGACACTTTTTTCAATTCCGAAGCTAATTTATGCTTATTACAGTAGATCCTCGATTAACAGAAGTGGTGGAGACCGGACCTCCGTCGGTAAATCGAAAATTCCGGATAAAAGAGAGCACATAAAAATGGCCTTCTGAAGGCCCCCCAAAAAATTTAACACCGGATTTTAAACATGTACACATGTACAAAATAATTAAATGTGCTGTTTTAATTATATGTTTCGATCAACTCATCTTCATCACATTCGCTGTTATCGTCATCACTATTGCGTTTTCGTTTAGTGGGCTCCATGACATTAATGAATGTTCTACATTTCGGTAAAGTCAACGCTTCGGAGTCAAACAGAAAGTAGCCAGTAGAGTTTTCTTTAAAATAAGAGAAATTTAACATGCCTGATTAGATCAAGTAATAGGTAAAAACTACGACACAAAACTAAAGAAAGGAATTCGCATCCTGAGGTCACCGGGAAGAGACTGGGACGGACCGTTTCGTCTGTTTTAGGGCTCATCAGTCAGCCAAACTTCACCGAAGACAGACTCAGAAGGTGCGAGAGTTTAGTATCCCGGGTCTCGCTCCCGAAAGCGGGAATTCCCTCGATACTAACTTTGGCTGGCTGATAAGTCCTTAAAAGGACGAAACGGTCCGTTCAGGCTCTTCCCAGTGACAGCTCAGGGTGCGAATTCCTTCCTTTTGTTTTGTGCCGTCATTTTTACATATTATACAAGTTGTATTTATTTCCCATTTTTATTTTTGAGAGTTTCTTTTATTATTTTAAAAAATAAATAAATTTTCACTGAAATGACATTACAGTAGTTTGTACTAAAAATTACTTTTTAATATATTTTTAAACCGATGTAATCTTTATTTGTGAAAGAGAAAAGCAAAAGATCCTCTTTCGTGTAGATTTCTCGACTTAAAAAGGGCTGTTTTTCGAATGATTCCTTCTCTATTTCAGGGCAGTGTCTTTTCTTTGGTATTTCAATTCGCGTCTTCTTACGTGACTGAGATTTCTATAGAAACTGCAGTATTAACTGAATTTCCATTCATCCCATGTACATCCCACATCTAATTTTGTTCTTTAATTTCATAATTAATATAATTTTTCAATGTGCAGTTGTTACTTTGTGAATCTCCACTTTCTTTATATTGAAATAACTTCTTTTTCTTGACTCCAAAATTCATTTCGAAAAAAATCGCTGTGAGCTTTCTTCCATTGGTTTTCCGGCGCGTAACTATTTTAAATAGTAGCCTTGTTTGGGTATTAATACACTCACTTCCATAAGTTAAGCACGGAGAGGAAAAAGTTAATTTCCTTATGCCAATCTGAATTAAAGAAGCTGAAATTTGCTGCAAAGGTAGAAGGAAGTATACAAATTATCTAGGTAATAGCCAATCACGGTTTCGCGTCGAGAAATATGCAAAACAGGCAGTCGTATAAGAAGCCTACATTGCAAAGAATCGCAGGAGTTGCATGGAAGAGCTGATGAAAGGTATTTAGAACATTCGTCTGATTTGTTTTCAAGCTAGACGTGTTTCTATGGCTTCCAGAAGACGAATGGAAGATTCTGATCGCTGGCGCGCTGTCGGACGCATTGTAGCAGGACAGTCTATAACAGATAGACGCATTGAAGCGAAAAAGTTGTCCTAACAACTGTAGCCGGTCGTCCAAGGGTTACGACCCCAGCGGAAGATTGATATATTGCAGTATAGCCGAGCGGAATCGAAGATCGACGTGTGACATCTATGGTTGCACCGGCCATTGGTTAGACGATATCTGCCACAACATTTTGTCGAAGGCTACACATGAATGGTCTGGACGCCCGGGTACCACACGTTTGTGTTCCTTTATCCGTCCAATCCAAAGGAGCAAGATTATAGTGGTGCCGCCAGAATGTGAATTGACTATGTCTGATTGGGGTAGTGTTATTCGTTGAGTCCAGATTTGCCCTACAATCCGATGATAAGCGTGTAAGGGTCTCGAATGAACAAGGCACACCCAATCGGCACCAGAACATCACCGAACATCACGCATTCTGCGGTGGAAGCATCATGGTCTGGGCAGGGATTTGATTGGGATATCGGACCGACCTGCACATCTATAGGCTAGGTTCTGTGACGGTTGTACGGTAACGAGATGAAGTCCTGGACCCCATTGTCATCAGTTTGACAATGTTCCTTCAGAAGTTGGTCCTTCTTTCGTTTTAATCGACGATAATGCGCGCCCCCAAAGAGCTGCCATCGTTGACGACTTTCTGAAGAGAGAGGGGATTGCGCGTATGGAATGGCTGGCTTACTCGCCGGACCTTAATCCAATTGAAAATCTTTGGGTTGCCCTCGGCTTTGCTGTATGTCGACATTTCCCACCTCCAGCCACTCTCAGAGATTTGGAAACTGCCCAACAGGAGAAATGGCGATTACTGGACTCTGCGGTGGTTGATCACCTCGTAACAAGCATGATCACACGCTGTAAACTTTGTATGCAGGTGAGGGGTGCTCACATACCCTATTAATATCGTAATATGTTTGTTTTGAAATTAAACATCATTTTCTTAATAATGCAAATATTATGTTATCTTATAATTTATGAAAATTCAATATTTTGTTTATCACTGTATGTAATTCTTTGTTTTATTTCATAAATAAACATAGAGCTACTTACTTGCAGCATTTCTGCTGTGGTATATTAAATTATTAAAATAAAATAATTTAATTATTTTAAGTTAAAGTTGTTTAAATAATATGCATGTGAAAATTGCTTGAAAGAATTTTTTTTTTATTATTATTTTGAAATGGAAGTGATCCATAGAAGATTTAAATATTCAAATTTTGGCGTGTGTAATTAGAAGTCAATGTGACGTCATAGTAGTATGACTTGGAGTAATGTCAGTTGGTATTGGAGAGCGAAGTTGAAATGCCGGAGAAAGTGTGTTCAATTAGGAATGGTTTGATTCCTAAGCTGTTATCGGTTAGATGAAAATGGATCGAACCATTAATTAAGGATTTTGGTCAGTATGAACTGAGAACTCAAGCGAAATGAGTCCTATCGAAAGTAAGGCTGTTAGAAGCTAAAGTTTGATGGAAAGGGAAGACGAATACGAAATTCCGAGAGAAGCTATTGCGGTGTGAATTTGAATTGAACCTTAATTCCTGGACTGGAAGAAGTTTGGTCTAAAGAAGACACGAACAAAGAAGTGTTTAGAACACAAGGAAATACATCGTCCGAAGGAAGTTAGAATAACGGTTCGTTAAGTAGAAATAATTAAAATAATTATTTCGAGAAGATTTCTTAATTGAAAAATAATTAGAAATAATAGAGTAAATTAACACCTCAAGAAACTAAGGAATATTAAAGCGAATGTGATATGTGGAAAAGAAAATTCTCCGAATAAGTATTTGAACTGTTTTCGAATATTGAAGTTATTTCGAGTAGCCTGAACCCTTTCATCGAAGTGGAATGCTCCATGCCAAGATGTGCCTAAGTGGAATTATTCTCTAAGTTAGCGAATAATTGAACATTGTAGCTGATTAATTAAAGGTAATAAATACCAATTAATATTATAATCGAAAATTGAATACTCGCTAAAGATAATTAGCAATTTGAACTATAGGAAGAAATATTTATTTCAACGGATTATTATTCCAGTTCGAGAGAATAATAACGTCGAGAAGAGTCAACGTTTATTGTGCGAACTTTAGATATGTTTACATTCACTGCAAGAGGAAACGAACTTACGTTAATTAAAGTTTGAATTATTAGAAGGCCAAGTTTGTTCTTGCGAAGTATTGTGGGAACGACACATCATATGACGAGTAAGTGACCCGCCATATTCAACTCATTGATTCATGGATTAACAGTGCCAAATTTTTTCAAAAACACCTCACATAATTAATGGACGTCCCCTGATATAAGTGAATTATAATATAGGATGAGTATTGTATTTTGTACAAGTGCATACAAGTGGAAAGGTTATTACTAGTAAACTAGTTACCTGTGTGAATTAATAGTTAAAATCAAAATAAGCTATAGTGTAATAGTGAAGTCATAATTAACAGTGAAATAAGATGAGTAAAAAATCAGATAAAGTGCTTAATATTATATTAGTGTGAAAGTGAATTATTCTGTTACCCGTGGATATTTTTCTATATGAAGATTAGAGAACTCAATAACTTTAAACCAGTGCTATCAAAGTGCTAATCTTTTCAGCAAATTGTGTGATAATAGATATCACCTTTGTAAATAGTCTTTTGGAAAAATTTTAAATACCCCAAATAAAGGCATATGAATTTTACAGCCATTTTATTCATTTCATTGCTTGCCACTCTGTATATAAGTAGGGTTCTGCGTATATCCCCAGCAATTTCATATCAATCAAAGCAGTACTTGTCCATTTTTTCGCATTTTACTGCTCCGTGCTTAACTTTTGGAAGTGAGTGAATTCAAATCTTGTTCTTTCCAGCTGTCAAACACGCTATCTTTGCTTGAATTCGCCAATCTCGCAGTAATATACTCGTTGTTGACCCACCTGATAATTTAGCAACAGCTCCTTTTATTTCATTTGTTTATGTGATTGAAATGCAATAAAAACACCATATTACCTCAACTGGATGATTCACGAGATTCACTAGTAACTTTTGAAACTTAAAAAGTTGTTTTTTTACATTGTTGTCTTTGTCTGCGTGCCAAAGTTATTTTGAGAATTTACGAAATATTGAAAATAAGAATTTCTTTTAATTAGCTTTAATTTTCGTCAGTACCCCAACTTCATCAATCTACTGTTTTTCGTAGTGAACAAGCACATCTTACTATTGTGTTTGTGTTATCAGGCTAACTTTGCCTTACCTATATCCATTTTTATCCATTCTGAAGTGTGGTCTTCAATTTCTCAACTTTAATTTTATTAAAATTTAAGGATTGTTATTCTTCAGCGAATTCAAACCAAAAAAAAAGAGATGTTACAACTTTATTTTTTGATATAGGCCTATTTTTAATTTTTTGGAAGCTGTAATAATTTTCCGAAGCTCTAATATGCAGCTTATCTTTTTCCATAATTTCAACTGATTTATGTGAAGCAAAAAGGTAATTTATCAAAATTTGCGGAAAGTCATTTAAAAAAAAAAAAAATGAACTGAAGAAACTTTCGAAGCTGCATTGGAAGTTGTAAACGAATTTACTGTTGGATTCCATAAGTTGAAAGGACTCCTTGGCCCGCTTGAGAAAATCCCTCACAACTTGAACTCTAGATTTTACAGCGCATCTTTTAATTTTTGTAATCACTTGATTAGCCTCTACTTTCACAGTAGAACTTCCATGTTAATACTCGTTGATCGTCAATTGTGCGGATCCTCGTTTTACATCTTTGCCGACACATCCAACATTTCACAATACTATCAATAAAAGTTTTACAGAATACTTGAATGAAACCGTCGTAGTTCAACTTTTCTATTCCACGATGAGACTATAGTTGACCTTCCATTTCTAACCGAATTTAACCATTCGAAAAACCGGGAACTACTGAACTCAAGATTTATTTTTGCGTTCTATTAGTCAGGTCAGAAGTAATGGATAAAAACAATTTCTACGAATTTAAGGCAGGTAAAGCGGATTATTGTTTAATAAGTGCATATTAAAGCCTCTACAAATATTCTTAGTAAATTCAAATTTATCTTACATAGTTTTTTTGCTATTTTAAAAAAAATAAATAATTTGTTTTATATATAAATAATCAAATAAAGTGTATTACTAAATTTATCAGTTTTATTTGTCTATAAAACGAATTTATCCCCATGAAGGTAAATAAAGTCCTTATTCGAGTTTGTAGAATTACAATATTTCGCGGCGAATCAAATGGACCGCCGGGATATGCCTATGATAAGTTGTACCTGACCCATATGAACAGATGCCCTTCTCCACTTGTTACAGTTTGGTGCGTCTCTTTTGTTTCTATTAATTCCGAAGCAATATTACTTAAATATTTGTATTTCCATTGTCTAGTGTTTGAAACCTGTAAAGCCAAGATTTTAAGACTTTTTTTTTAAAACGAAATAAAAGAAATAGCTATTTTCATAAAAGGAAAATGTGGATAACTTCTTAAAAAATTATTTAAATTACACTTAAACATTGTTACAATAAGTTTAGAAATGCTATTTAAACTATAGTTATTGTATGTCAATTTATTATTTCCTGGAATTTCGTTTTCGGCTTTGTTTTTGTTTCTCACTTCATTTACGCTGAAATATGAATTTTAGAATAGTAATGATAAGTCAGATATTAAAAGAAAATACTGATCTGGAAATTACTTTTAGAATAAACAAATTGCAATGATCTATTTATGGATATTTGAGGAAATCAGGAAATAAATTAGTTGCCTTCAAATTCTTTAAGACGAATATATGACTCCGGGGACCATTTGTGGTTTTAATAATTCCCTTAAGTAGTTTCAGCGAAATTCTGTTCGACAGCGCGACTTCACGAGTATTACTTCAAAAATTTTTTAATTGATCACTTTTGAATAATTTATGATATTCAGCAATGAAATGTTTAAAATGGCTCAAAAATTGAGAGAATTATCGTATAATTATAAAATGTTTTGTTTGTATCTTGTAATGAACGATACTCTGACGTTTCGATATCAGTAATTTGAAATTATATTGTGATCTTTGGTTTCATCCCTGTTACTAAACAAAATCCCGTTCGGAATCTTCACGGACTAAACGCTTTTGTATTTTGCCGCCAAAGAATATAGGTCCAACTTGCTGGCTTAGCAAAGTATTATCAGAAGCGAAATATAATGTTCTTAATACGAAATTTCATTGTTCTAAATGAATTCAATAAAATTGTGCTTTTCCTTAGGCAATAATATTTGTATTTATTCTCCCACAAGGTTCCCATAAAGCAATTTCGTAATTGATATCCTTGATACTTGATGGCGCTACAAGCAATGACTTCACACCCTTGTATCCTCTCCTCGTTTTTTAAGAGTATCCTCCGTTAATTGGATTACAATAATAATCCTCTTAACAAGTCTGCTCACCTCTCGTGCATTAGCTTCTTCCTTTTCATCACGCTTTTGTATTTTGCCGCCAAAGAATATAGGTCCAACTTACTGGCTTAGCAAAGTATTATCAGAAGCGAAATATAACGTTCTAAACACGATATTTCATTTTTCTAAATGAATGCAATAAAATTGTGCTTTTCCTTAGGCAATAATATTTATATTTATTCTCCGCCAAGGTTCCTTTAAAGCAATTTAGTAATTCATATCCCTGATACTTGATGGCGCTACAAGCAATGACTTCACACCATTGTATATCCTCCCTTAATTAGACCAGTGTCACAAGGTGATTTCAGTTGCGGGATTCAGTGAGAACATAGATTTCAGTTGGACCGGTCACAACCGACTCTCACCAAATCGCGCGCGATTTAAACGGGAGGGTCGACCACCGGGAACTCTGCGAGCAGCTTTTAAGTCGTGACTACACTGTCATCCACTGTTTTCTATACAGCCTGTCACACGACGCGACTTGAGTAGCGGCGACTTTAGAATGGAGCTTGACACTGAAGCCTACATCTACGAAATTAATAAACGTTTGAAGTCCTTAATCTGACATAGAACTTTTTTGAAGGGAACAAGTTCTCATTATTTGTACTCAATATTGAGAATTTTTTTATTTTATTTTGTAATATTAAGTATATTTATTTGTAGTTGTATATTAAATATATTAGGATTATTTGTATTTTTTTTTGTCGTTAATTATTTCATTCGACATAATTTAATTACAGTAAAACCCCATTATTACGCTCGTCAAGGGACCATGACCCACAAGCGTAATAAGCGGGATAGCGCTATAGACGGGAAATGATTTATTAGATGGGGAAACATTTAGACACCATTTTACAGGAAAGATACTTGATTCTGAAATAGATATAATGCAAATGTGAGCTTATTTCCTATTAAAAAAATCTTTGATTGTGGTTTGCCGTGTGTGTGTGTGTGCTACTCTTATGAATTATGACATTTTCAATGCGGTTCAAGTAACTATTAACCTCAATTGATACACCACTAGAAGCAACGCTAATATATTTTCGGAGCAGATTAAGTGCACTGCCCGCTATTTCACGCGCCTTTTCTTGAATGATTGGGCCACTTAATGGCACTGATGCATCACGGGACTGATGAATCCATTCAATAAGAATTTCCTCGGCATCTTCATATTTTCCACACATTACTTTTTTACGTTTGCAACCACCCTTCGCTGCATTGATAATTCCATTCTTATTTTTTATTATTGTTCTCAGACTGGATGAGGGAATCCCTAGAGATTCTGCGAAATCCTTCTGACTTAGTGTAGAATTCTCGTCGTACTTATGGAGAATTTCCAATTTTGCACTTACAGAAAGGGATTTCTGCTTCGACATTTTGCACTAACTTACTGTATTACAGACCCGCACTTCAAAGAGTTCAAAGATTCCCTCCTACCAGGGAAAGAAAATAATCTTTACATTTCTGTGTTACATTTCTTTTCGATACAAAATTTTCGATATAAAAAAAGCGCTACAAGCGGGATTTGAAGCGTTATAAGAGGGTAAAAGTATATTGAGTTACATAGAAACTTCTAGGGACCGTAGGAAAAGAGCATAAAGAACGGGATAGTGCTATAAGCGGGAGCGTAATAACGGGATTTTATTGTAGGTTCATATTCCCTGAATACCCTTTTTTTTTTTTTTTTTGGATTCTGATGTTTTTTTTTAATAAATAAATAAATAAATACATGACTAATTTTTCTTCTGGTGTAACTGCATTTCTCATGATGGTGTCCTGTCGGATATACTATTTCATAGTATATTTAAATATATATTTTTAATGCGTAAGTGCTGGGATGTTTAATATGTGTCAATATGTTTAGCTAAATTAAATTGAAACGCTTACATCAAAATGTTCCATGAGTAATTTAAATTTTTTTACAATATTTTTGTTGATTTTATCATATATTAATTGAGTCTTAATCATTTTAAAACTGTTGCTGCTGTGATTCCCCAATTTATCTGACTAAATAATTTTCCAAAGTATATAATTATATTCATCGGCTAAACCGGAGAAGAGGGTACTAGCCAATCGCAGTGTTCGGAAGGATACGTTGCGGAGCGAATTAGCCTAAGAAACAACTTACATGCTATTGAGTTCCGGAGGAACGAATCGTCGATTCCGATTAGCTGTAGGTTAGCCAAGTTAGGTATCCAAAGCTGCAGGATGTATCTTTAAGGAAATTTCGAAAAAAGTTTGGCCCTTTCTAATTTTTTTCCGATTCCGAAAGTAGTTCCAAAGCGGCCATTACCTCGAAGGCTGGTACCCTCATCTCCGGTTTCACCTATTCATCTATTCTAAAGCCTAAACTATATTTCATCTCTGGAATTTCAAAACATCTCAGCTAACAGAATCTAGTATCTGCATTGGAATTATAATTTTCTTTGATCTTTTTTATATTTATAAAAATTTTTAAAAATAATATTGTATATAAATTTTTCTTCGATGTTCAAGATTCTATAATTAGCTCTCATTTTTGATTAACTTTCTGTAGTTTCATCTTTGTAATTTATGTAAATACTGTCTTATTAAAAATTTTACTAGTTGCGACCCGTGAAATCACGGAAATAATTCCGTGATGATTATGTACAGATTCTATGGTGATTACGCTATTACTGGTTAGACTATTATTGCAAGAGTTAACATGAAATTTGAAATGAAAGTTTTTTGTTTTTAGTTTTAGGATTCTCTGAAGCCCATTTTGAAATATTTATTTCTTGTTGAAGATATATGAAAGCAAGGTTCTGATCTTGTTTATTGCTAAGAAGTAAATCATCTGCATAAATAAAAATCTTTCAATTTTTTTATTGAATCACTAGAAGAGCTTCTATATAAAATAAAAAATATCAAGCAGTTTTTCGAATAATGCAGGAGACATACGGCAAAAATTCAAAAAATTGACACCATCTTCTTTGAAATGCAGATATAGCAAATAAAATAAACTTAATTTTTTTTCCTTTGTAATTGGATGAACCCAAAATCGCCGTTTCTTTTTTTTCTTACTTCTAATCAAATAGGCATACGCGAGCGCTGCTATTTCTTCCGTGTCCATGCTTCAACTAAAAATAATTAAAATCTCGGGTCGCGAGTGAAATCGCGAGTCAAATCGCGACTGAAATAGCATCGTGTGACGCCAGCAATCGCTACAGCCGGAGGGGTCGCGACTCGAATCCGCCTCGTGTGACCGAGCCCCAAAAGTTGCGACAAAATTTTAATTCATCCATCCTTATTTAATTCCGAATTAAAATTTTGTCGCAACCTTTTGATTTCCAAGAAATATCCATCATAGTTTATCGATAATATATTTCGACAATCCCTAAATAAAATATATAAATCAATTCCCTTCCAACAGAAATATATTTCTTTTCCTTACCATCCGCAACTCTGGAAAAACCGTTGCATTGTATTTTCCAAGTCTCTAACGTAATTCTCACCTTCACCTTATCTAGTAAAATCACCAAATATTTTCATCTCAACACACTCAATCAGTTCACTAACAATGTTGTGTATAAAATCCAATGTCTGAACGAACCATGCCTGTATATTGATCAAACATACCGCCCTTTGTTTGAACGATTCGGAGACCACCTCAGAGCCATTGAAAATAATAATAGTCAATAAACGTTCACCCACTGCCAAAGTACTAATCACCGGATAGGCACTACCTCCGTTACAATCCTACATAGAGAACACAACCTCTCTAAACGCCTTATTGCTGAATCATTTTTCAATTCATCCAATCCATGTTCATAGAATCCTGCCAATCCATATTACAATATAAAAACATATATAAGTTAAAATAACCAATCTGTAATTTTTTTTTTTTATTACCCTTTCACCCCTTTTTTTTCCTTCCTTATTTTAATAGACTTTCCTCAACCTACTTCCCCACACTTTACCAACATCGATTTTCCCACTCAAGAAGCCGCATGCGCAATAGTCTCCTTCCGTCCCTTATATTACGTCTTTAAATTTAGGAGTTACTTACATTTTTTACCCAGTTGATGATGGACCCGTGACGGGCCCGAAACTTGTCCTGTCTCGTTTTTAACTTTACTTTCTTTTAATTTTATTTTAGTTAATTTGTGTGTTCTTTAAGTCTTTTTTAATGACTTCGTACACACGTTAAAATTCGCACTAATTTATGCTTATTACAGTAGATCCTCGATTAACAAAAGTAGTCGGAACCGGACCTCCGTCGGTAAATCGAAAATTCCGGATAAAAGAGAGCACATAAAAATGGCCTTCTGAAGACCCCCAAAAAATTTAACACTGGATTTTAAGCATGTACACATGTACAAAATAATTAAATGTGCTGTTTTTAATTATATGTTTCGATCAACTCATCTTCATCACATTCGCTGTTATCGTCATCACTACTGCGTTTTCGTTTAGTGGGTTCCATAACATTCATGAATGTTCTACATTTCGGAAAATTCAACGCTTCGTAGTCTAATAGAAAGTAGCCAATAGAAAGGCAGAAGACAGATGGCCTTGGAGACGAAGGGATTTTCCGACAGGAGGGGTGATGGGTGGGGAGGAATTGTTTATTTACAAAAAAAAAAAAAAAACTTAAGGAAGCAGACGTCGGTTAAATGAGGTTCCGGTTAACAGAGTTTCGGATAATCGAGGTTCTACTGTAATTTCGAAATTAAAATTATTAAAGAGAAATCTATTAGTGAAAGCAATAAGTAAAAACTATGAGCAATGAATGAAAAATTCTACTTAAAAATTGAATTTCACATTAATCAAGAGTGCGATTTTCATAAAGGGTGTTAATGAATTACAACTTCATTAAAACTTTTTAAATTGTTATTAAATTGTTTCATTTATAATTGTAATTTTGCTTAAAAAAATATTAAAAAAAATTACAATATAAGTTTTATTTAAAATAAGAGAAATTTAACACGCCTGATTAGATCCAATAATAGGTAAAAACGACGGCATAAAGCTAAAGAAAGGAATTCGCATCCTGAGCTGTCACCGGGAAGAGACTGGGACAGACCGTTTCGTCCGTTTTAGGGCTCATCAGTCAGCCAAACTTCACCGATGACAGACTCAGAAGGTGCGAGAGTTTAGTATCCCGGGTCTCGCTCACGAAAGCGGGAATTCCCCTGATACTAACTTTGGCTGGCTGATGAGTCCTAAAAAGGACGAAACGGTCCTTTCTGTCTCTTTCCAGTGACAGCTCAGGGTGCGAATTCCTTCCTTTTGTTTTCTGCCATCGTTTTTACATATTACACAAGTTGTATTTATTTCCCATTTTTATTTTTGAGAATTTCTTTTATTATTTTAAAATATCAAAAAATTTTCACTGAAATGACATTATAGTAGTTTGTACTAAAAATTACAATTTAATATATTTTTAAACCGATGTAATCTTTATATGTGAATGAGAAAAGCAAAAGATCCTCTTTCGAGTAGATTCCTTGACTTAAAAAGGGCTGTTTTTCGAATGACTCGTTCTCTATTTCAGGACAGTTTCTTTGGTATTACAATTCGCGTCTGCTTACGTGACTGAGATTTCTACAGAAACTGCAGTATTAACTGAATTTCCATTCATCCCATGTATATCCCACATCTAATTTTGTTCTTTAATTTCATAATTAATGTAATTTTTCAATTTGTAGTTGTTATTTTGTGAATCTCCAATTTCTGTATATTGAAATAACTCCTTTTTCTTGACTCCAAAATTCATTTTTAAAATATTTCTACGATTTGTTTTTAAGCTAGACGTGTTTCTATGACTTCCAGAAGACGAATGGAAGATTCTGAGCGCTGGCGGGCTGTCGGACGCATTGAAGCAGCACAGTCTATAACAGATGTTGCTCGTTTTTTATCATTCCGTCATTTCACGATTATTGAAACAATTCCAAACCAGCCAAAAAGTAGTTCCAACACCTGTAGCCGGTCGTCCAAGGGTTACGACCCCCGCGGAAGATTGATATATTGCAGTGTAGCCTAGCGGAATCGAAGATCGACCTCCACACGTGTGACATCTTTGGTTGCACCGGCCATTGGTAAGACGATATCTGCCACTACATTTTGTAGAAGGCTACACATAAATGGTGTTGACGCCCGGGAACCACAAGTTTGTGTTCCTTTATCCGTCCAATCCAGAGGGTCAAGATTATAGTGGTGCCGCCAGCATGTGAATTGGACTATGTCTGATAGGGGTAGCGTTATGTTCGATGAGTCCAGATTTGCCCTACAATCCGATGATAAGGGTGTAAGGTTCTCGAGGGAACAAGGCACACGCAATCGGCACCAGAACATCACCGAACATCACGCATTCTGCGGTGGAAGCATCATGGTCTGGGCAGGGATTTCATTGGGATATTGGTTCGACCTGCACATCTACAGGCTAGGTTCTGTGATGGTTATACGGTAACGAGATGAAGTCCTAGACCCCGTTGTCATCAGTTTCACAATGG
>JAFIDM010078828.1:0-10123 GCA_023159025.1 Thereuonema tuberculata | reverse complement strand
CGAGAGATGTCATGTACACGAAGACCAGGCTCAGGACGCCCTCGACAGACCAGTCGTCGAGAAGACCGCCACATAGTCAGAAATGCAAGCGTACAGCCAACTGCTTCATCGGCCGCCATCCAGGCACAGGTAGCACCTTCACTAGGGGCCTCTGTGTCTTCTCGAACCATACGAAGGCGCCTGGCTGAAGGACAGTTGGTATCGCGGCGCCCATTACGTGTGCTGCCCTTGACGCCCACCTATCGACGCCTCCGTTTGGAGTTTTGCCGCGTACGAGGAAACTGGACTGCAGCGGAATGGAACCAGGTCGTCTTTAGCGACGAATCCAGATTCAATCTCGGCAGTGATGACAATCGTGTTCGTGTGTGGAGAGCCCGTGGTGAACGCTTCAATCCTGCCTTTGCTGAACAGTGACACACCGCTCCCACAGCTGGTGTGATGGTATGGGGTGCCATTGCCTACAATACACGGTCACCCCTAGTATTGTTCCGTGGCACCATGACAGCCCAGCGGTATGTTCATGAAATCCTGCAACCACATGTGTTGCCACTCATGCAACGGCTCCCAGGAGCCATTTTTCAACAAGACAATGCTCGGCCTCATACGGCAAGGGTGTCACAAGACTGTCTCCGCACTGTTACTACCCTTCCTTGGCCTGCCCGATCCCCAGATTTGTCTCCAATCGAGCATATCTGGGATCATTTGGAACGACGAGTTGGGCATCCCACGAGTTTGAACGAACTAGAGGCAACGTTACAGCAAATATGGAACGAAATGTCTCAAGACATCATACAGAACTTGTATGACTCAATGCCCGATCGTATCGCATCGTGCATTCGCGCTAGAGGGGGTCCAACAGAGTATTAACTCCTCCGTTCTTTTGCCTTTTTCTCTGAAATAAATTATCCTTTTTCTTTGACTTTCTTATCATTTACTTATATCAAAGTAGTCATTACGTATGTAAATTTTCGTTTCATTTTGACGACTCCTTCTTGGTGCGCTAATTTTTTTGTCCATGAGTGTACTTGAACATTTTACAATAATTGAATATTCAACAAACTTGTAACATCTGGAATCTCATGTTTTCGATTAATTAATTGTTTCTATATTTTTGAATTACCTCCTTTATTTTCAATCTGGAATAATTAACAATCTTTTGTTAAAATTTTAAAATCTTTTAAATTACAAGCATAAGTATGATTCTCCATTTTTTTTTAATGAGCAATATTTATTTCGTTTACATCAAAGACTTCATGAAGAAATAAATTTATTAGGGATTTGTTTGTATTGTTATTATATATATTGAAATTGATAAAAATGTTATTAGCATGATTTGGACTTGCTGTTATTAGTATTGTAATAGTGTTTGTGGGAGAGTCTTTGAGAACTAAAGAAAACAAGTCAAGTTTTTGGAACTGAACTGAATTAATTTTTTAAATGAAAACCTTATATACACTCATTAACAAAAAAAAACGACGCACCTAGAAGGAGTTGTCCGATGGAGACAAAAATTGGTGGAGAGGAAGATTATGTACAGAATAGAAAATCATTAAACTTTCAGACAAATTGAATCATTTATTTCAGAGTTACAGAGTTATAAAGTAACGAGCTCAATAAGTTGTTGACCCACCTCTACCCTTAATGCAAGCTTACACACGACGTGGCATAGAGTAATAAAGCTCCCTAATGGTCTCCTGCGGTATTTCTTGCCAAATTTGCTCCAATTGTCGGGCTAGATCATCCACATTCCCTGGTGGATGCAGTCGCCTTCCCATCATATCCCAGACATGCTCGATTGGAGAGAGATATGGGGATCTGGCTGGCCAAGGAAGTGTTTCACAAGCTGCAAGACAGGTCATAGCAACACGTGCCGTATGTGGTCTGGCATTATCTTGCTGAAAAATAAGGCCAGGGTACTGCAACAGGAAGGGTAGCAAAACAGGTCTCAGAATATCGTCGACGTACTGCTGTGCTTAAGTGTGCCGCTAATGACGACCAAAGGGGTCCGGCTATCAAGGTAAAATGGCACCCCAGACCATAACTCCTGGTTGAGGGCCTGTGTGACCCTCAATAGTGAAAGCAATAGTGAAAGCAGGATCGGGGGTGCTGCCCTGGGCGTCTCCAGGCACGTCTGTGACGATCGTCAGGACACAGTTGGAAGCGGGATTCGTCACTAAACACTATTCGTCCCCAGTCAGCATCATTCCAACCGGATCGAGCCAAGCACCACTGTAATCTGGCCCGACGGTGTGCAGACGTGAGTGGCAGGTGGCGTAGTGGTCGGTACGAGCATGGATGTCGCTCTCTCAGCCGTCTGTGAATGGTCATGGTGGACACTCGTGTGCGGGTCGCGCGTCTGATGGTTGATAACGATGATTCAGGCGCTGTGACAGCTGATCTGACAATCACTGTATCCTTCCGCTCTGCTGTGGCCCTAGGTCGACCGCTACCTTCATGACGCTGAAATCTGCCATTGTCCACCCATTCCTGCCAGCATCTTCTAATCGCCGCATCACTAAGACCCATATGACGAGCGATTCTCCGATTTGCCCAACCTGCCTCTTTCTATCCAATGATACGACCTCTTTCAAACCCTGACACGTAATGAGCTCGAATCCTGCGGCGAGGCATTTTTTCAGTCGTTGAAAGGCATCCTAACTCGCAATGCAACAGAAATTTTGACCATCAGATTGAGAATCGCTTCTTATATACACCTGCTGAGTGCGCAGTTCGATGCGCTATAGCTCTCGCTATTCATTCATTGAACACCAAAGTTTAATCATTTGCATGGGCGGTCCTAAAGTCTTTGCATACGAAATGTCATTGCAATCGGAAATTCTAGGTTGTCGTTTTTTTTGTTCATGAGTGTATTTATAGAATTTACAAAGAGTGATTTGATTGGCTAAGTACGAGATAATTAAAAATAGACAGAATAATTGAATAAAAACATAACGAATTTAAATTAATTAACTGATTTAACTGCTGCAATGGAAAAGAATTTAAAAATAAACAGAATATCAGTAATTACAAACTAAAGGAATGAATAACGATTTTGGATAAAAATGAATACAGATAAACATCGATAAATAATTTCTACAACAATAGAAATAAATAAATAAATATTATAACTGCTTGGTTATTTGAGTATAATGAAGTAGAATATTGATGAAGAATATTCTATTAAGATGTTTATCTACGTAGTCTAGATAATTTATGTAGACTCGGAAATTATTTGCCAATTTACAGGCTTTCCAGGTTTTTCTTTTATAATCTTTAAAGAATATACTAAAAATCCCTCCCCCTCAAAAAAAAATATAGATTTTGCTGGTGGCCGTAAGAGAAAAATGGTTCCTATTTTTTTTTTTTTTTTTAATGTTTGAATAAAGTCAAATCAAATATAGTTTTAGAATATAGGTATACAGCATTAACTCTTCTCTATTCTAACAAATAATCAACTTCTTCTTCTTAGCCTGGTTCAGTCCACTGCAGGACATAGGCCTCCTCAATTTCCGCCATCTTCTTCTATCTTTTGTCTCTGCCCACCATCTTGCACTCCTGAATTTCTGTAGGTCATCTCTCCATCTCTTTTTTTGACGTCCTCTTTTTTCTTTTTCCATTTCTTGGCTGCCATTCCGTTAGTAATCGAGTCCATCCTTCTTCATTTATTCTTCCCAAATGTCCTGCCCATCTCCATTTAGAATTTTTTTATTACTTCTTTAAAGTCTCTGATTCCTATTTGTTTCCTTATAGTTTCATTTCTTATTTTGTCCTTTATAGTTATGTTTAGCATTCTCCTTTCAAGTTTCCTATGTGACACTCTTAATTTCTCACATTGTCTGTCTGTGATGTTCCAAGTTTCACTGCCATATGTGAATACAGGTGTAATACATAATAAACAATCAACTAATTCGGCACAAATATAAAAAATGATTAAAAAATTATTAGTCCTAATAAAATGACGTTTTGAAACTCGACGATTAATGTTTCTTTATTAAATTGCTAAAAAAGGATATCCCCCCTACTATAAAAAGATTAACGCGTCCTCCCTTCACGAGAGTAGTCAGTCAAATTGTTTCAATACCTTTCTCTATTCTCTTTGAATAATATCTGTAATTATTGACTGCCCATGAGAAGTTTTATTATTCTACTTAATATTTGTCTTGTGGTCTGTAAACGGATTTATGGTCCAACTTAAAACACTTAAGTATATTTATTGCTTATTTAAGTATATTTATTGGCCTCCATCCTATCATCTCTCGCAAAATTACGATGCCCGAAATCCTCGCAAAAATTACTAGACAGTCTCCGTCCCCAATATACAATATACAATATATCCTTCCCCTACCTCTATCCCTGGATGCTCAGTCCCAATAAGCAATAGACAGCTCAGCGTTTGTGTAATAGCAGTTATAATCAAAGAAGTCCTACGAAAAGGAAATATATAAAATATTTACCAAATTTTACTGCAACACAATCTCCAAAAAGAGTTTTCACATCAGATACATTAGGTGGATCAGTGCATTTACCATTGATGTCAAATAACGAACACTAAAAGTAAAATTACGTTATATTAAATTCTTATTTTTTATATAAAAAAAAGGTTTTATGTACTTCTTGAAATAAAAATTTATTACTCGTATTAAGTTAATTACATTGTTAATACAGTGCAACTTGGATAATTCGAAGCTGAAGGGACCACTACAAAACTTCGAATTATCCAAGACTTCGAATTAAACAAGTTATATCTTTTAACTTTAATTTCAGGTCCACTGAATGTTTGAAAAGATTATTCTGTCAATAAGTAAATATTTATTGAGAAAGATCATGGTATGAAAGACTTAAACTATAAACCATACAGAAAGACTATAATAGGGTGATCAGACGTATCGATTTTGGCGGGACAGTCCCGATTTTTAACAATTTGTCCCGCGTCCCGTGGCATTTTAAAAAAGTCCCGATTTTTTTTTTTTGGTTATGGAATTCCTTTTTTTGTTTGATTGTCGAACTGGAGATTCTTTTTTTTTTTGGTTGTTGAACCTGGAGATTCCGTTTTTTTTTTCTTTCCGGTCTCCCCCCCCCCGGTCAATGGTGTCCCGCTTTGCCAGTGTAAAAATCTGGTCACCCTAACTATATGTATGTAAACAAAATAAGATTTATATTACGTAAGCTACAGTACATATTACATTCAATACAGAAAATTATAGTTTTCAAAAAATTGTGCAATGTCTGATTGTTTTGTAGAATTAAGTCGCTTAAGGTTAGCAAAATCATCAATCATGTTTAGTGAACGGAAAACAGCTTCACTTACGTTGGTTTGTCCTTCAATGTACCGACGAAATTCGACGCTATCCAGTACTGGTTGGCGATTTGGCCTTTCTTCTTCACACCCTTTTCCACCTCGCGAATGACGGCGACCTTTTCAGCGAACGTTAAATTCTTTTACACGCGTGGTTTACTGAAAGACATGGTGATACTGACAGCAGGAAGCTCGAATGGCGTCTGAAGTGTCACGTGTCGAACGGTGGCGGGAAGGGATTTCACTTGTCACGTGTCGAATTTCTTAATGATGAAACACCGAAAAGTCGTTATGGTTCGAAATTTTTTATAAAAAACTTCGAATTAAGGAAGTTGAACGTCGAATTATCCACGATTTTTTAACATTGATTTAATAAGGAATTCAAGGGACTAAGAGAAATCTTCGAATTAACCACTATTTCGAATTAAAGACGTTCGAATTATCCAAGTTGCACTGTAATATGATGAATGGAATTTTAACGTGTCCATTCAAACATATAAAGTACACACAAAAATTTAACACAAAATTTAAAAATTTAAAAGTTTTAACAAATTAAGAATACAGAGATGGGCCGGTTTCGCCTTTGCTATCAGGTGTTATGATTTGATATATCAGGCATATGATAAATAAAATTTTAACATGTGCATTTGAACATATAAAGTAGATACTGACACACAAAATTTACAATTTTAAAAAGTTTTTACGCATTAAGAATAATGAGATGGACCGGTTTCGCCTTTGCTACCAGGCTTTTTAGCAAAGTCGAAACGGTCCATCTCTGAATTCTTAATGTTTTAAAACTATTTAAATTTTTACATTTCATGTGTCGTGTTATAAAGTAATTTTAATAATATGATATTATTATTATTAAAAATTACTACATATGTTATTTTCACTATAATCTTCAATAAATACATAATAATTGCAAAAGGGATTATGGGTATGTCCATGGTAACTCACGTTACGGTTTGACATTTTAAATCAGATTCAAAAGTACAGTGTTCACCAAAAATGTGCACACTAGTCCAAATTAATTTTTGATATTACTACACATTCAATGAACCTTTTTTAACACCTACTGGTTTGTTGTAAACATGTGATATTCTAAAGCAAAAAATTAATTTGTGTTGGTAACTCATGTTACAGCCAAAGAGACATTCTATTTCTGCTTAGTTAGATCATATGGGATTTCTCCTTAAAGAATTATCTTCTAAAAACTGTCATGGGCTAACATTTTGAACAACAGGCCAAGTTAACATAAAAAAAAAGAAAATTGTTCCAAGATGACTTTTAAGATATTTTCTTTATTTAAAAGTGGGTAACTCATGTTACACGAAGTCGGTAACTCATGTTACTTTTAGGTTAAAATCTAACAAAAGAGTATACACACAACTCAGTCAAAGCCACAAAAACTGATAACTGGACTATAAAAAAATGTCATCTAGCAAAATTTAAAAATCATTAAAATAAAAAATTAAAAAATAAAAATTAATTTTTTTTTTTTTTTTTTTATTTGTCCCTATTTTTGTGGACATACCCTTATAATATTACGATGCGATGGATCGTATCCATAAATTCTTATTTCAGAATACGTCTTCCTTATTTCAGTGGCTACAATAGACTACAGTTAGCACAAGAGTCCACAGACCTACAAACTGGACAAAGTTCATACGTATTTATATAGTATATTCTTACAAATGAATCAAGGTTTTCGCGAATGTAGAATGCTTCACATCACTTATTAAGGATCTAAAACCACACTTCCAATATCACAGAATATACAGATACTACATGTATCATTCATTTGGAATTTGAATCCCCAAGCATTAATGCCGCTCTTCCATAATTTTACAACTAGCAAATCGCCGGGATCACTTCCGAAAATTTGCATAATAAATATATACTAGTTACGACCCGTGAAATATTCACGGAAGTTAAAACATTTTTGAAAAACACAAGATTGTAAAAGATGTTCTAAGCTAATTTTTTTAGAAGCAATGACTTCCACAACAGCCATATTTAATTTGAATATCGGCTTATTTGTTAAAATAATATGGTTATAATAAAAAAAAAAATAAAAATTGATTTACCACTTTCGTAGTAGCGGTTTCTCATTCTGAAACATAATGGCAACCTGCTGCCCTAAAAGAATAGGTTCGTCGAAATTGAGGCAATATTAACGGAAGTAAAACAAATGCCCCATTTTTGAAATATCCTGAAATTTTTGAAAAACACAAGATTGAAAAAGATATTCTAAGCTCATTTTTTAAAAGCCATGGCTTCCGCAATAGCCCACATATAATTTGAATGACTAAGCCAATTTTTGTTAAAATAAAAGAAAATAAAAAATTGATTTACCAGTTTCAACAATAACAATAACAATAACGAATGTTCAACAGCCAATTACCAATAATCCTGTCTGGGCAACAATCAGGGCCCGTGCATCGTCATTATTCTCTATTTCGTTGATTATTGACAGAGCGGCGACACAGCCGAAATTATGTAAAAACCGAGGTTTTACAAACTGTCTGATAAAGTTTGACGCATGCATTTCAGTATAAACTTTATTTATGTGGAAAGAAAATCTCAATACGCTGATAATAATTGTGTAATCGCGATCTGTCGTGGTGAAGTGGAGAAAATCGTAAGAGCGCCATCTTTAAACATGGGCGTGACGTCATGACTGACGTGTTCTAACGCTGCACTGTGATTGGTTATTTCAAATTACAAATTTCCAGACACGTACAATTTTTTTTTTTGCCTATTAATAGGATGATACAAATTAAGATTGAAGGTAATTAAAAGTGACTAATGCTACAGCGCTGTAGAATTATTAGAAATTAAAATTTTTTATTTCGGTTTCAGAACTGATGGCGCTTTTGTTATGACCTGTCTTCTGATGTATTCCAAGTTTTTAAAAACAAAAAAAACCTTATAAAATTTACAGTTTTATGTATTGAAAATATGATTCTGCAAGTCTACATGAATTTCCGTGTGGGGATGCAAAGTTTCACATTTGTAGCAATAGTAGATTTTGAATGTTTTGGTTTCCAAATATGATCTAGTTTAAAATATCACCAATGTATTATATGGAATCGTTTGGAAAATAAAATAAGATGAAATCCTTCCGATATTTCTTCCTTAGCTTTTATTTACCGAATTCAATAGAGTTATTACTGAATCTTTCAAAAATTCTGTAAACTTAACATTTCTTTTCACTTTATATAATTCATAAGTTGCTGAAGAGTATTGAGACCATTAAGACAGCGTTTCTCAACCTGTGGGGCGCGCCCCCCTAGGGTGGCGTGATAAAACGAAAGGGGGGGCGCGAGTATATCGAGTTTTGGATTTTTTTTTTGGTTAAAGAGATAGGTTTGGAGGGTTTTTTTTAGGGGGAGGGGGCGCGATGAGAATTGTGATTGAAAATTAGGTCGCAAGTACTAAAAGGTTGAGAAACACTGTATTAAGAACCTAAATGATATTTTCAAAAAATCATATTTTAAAGTAGAAAAAAAAAACATTTATACACTACCTCTTTATTGCTTCGTTTATATTTAAATATTTAGGTAATTTAGTTATTGTATTAGTAATTTTTTAAATTTTAGGTAGCTTGGTTGTAGTTTTTAAATTTAAAAAAGAGCAAAGTCTTAAAATATTGCGTTTTTGTTTTCTAAATTGTTTCTAAATTTTGCCGCTGAAGACGTGGAGGTAATTTGATCGTATCTCCATAGAAACAGTGATTTGTTTTTTGGTATTAGCGTTTTCAAATCCCAAACCATTGTCCGACTATACACTATATATATATATTAAGAAAATTTCTGAGTAATACTAACCTGTATTTCTATTGCAACTTGGCCTGCGTTTAATCCTCCTTTGTCATTATCGCCAAAATATTCAGCATGACATAGAATAAAACCAGGCAATTGTAGTTCTGTCTGTTTCGCGACCTCGAGTTTCCCAACTGGAATGAAATATCTGTAATGTGTATAGAACTTGGCAATTTGCACTGAACAGATTAAACTGCAAGTTATCCACACCAATATCCGGTAAAATCTTCTGTCAAATGTAACATTTCTATTAAAAAATATATCAACATTAAAGATAGTGATGTAATCAGTTACATTGAAAGTTTTGTTAGGTATTTGTCTCGTGACTGAGGAATGAAAAGGTTTTATTTCAGAATTCCGATCTTCACTCTCCGTTGAACTTTCAAAAACTGAAATTTCTGATTGCATTGTGTCCTAATTTCAAGACTTTTTGTAAAATCTTAGTATAAGCTGTGGAAGCCTCAGATGCTTAGCACAGTTTTCAGATTGAGTTTGTCAATGACCAACATGTTTTCCTTTTTTTGATTGAATAATGGAATCTTTTTTTTTTTCAGAGAATTTTTTTTTACAGTAACAATACTTTTAATCTTCTGTGATGTACTTGCTTTTTGCCGAAATACAGTAAAAAATAAGATTTGATTACAATCACATTTTTATTCCGTTAATTCAATTCGTTATTCAATTTTAACTGAAAAGAAAAAGAAAAACAAATTGAAGCATTAATTCCTTGTTAATAATTTTTATTTTATTAAATAAAAAAAATTTAGAAATTAAAAACATCAATTATCAATCAAACTTTTATTTTAAACAGATCTTAGATTCACTCATATCAAATTCTAATTTTAAAAAAATTCAAATTCTGGTTAAGTGTGAATATCACTAAAAGAAGAAAGCTTTCAGAGAATGGCATAAAAATTCTGATAACATAAAGTCGATAGAATATATTAATGATTTCTAATTCCAAATGTAATTTTATTATTTCAAAGAATTAGCATTTAAA
>JAFIDM010078827.1:0-10343 GCA_023159025.1 Thereuonema tuberculata | reverse complement strand
ATCCAGAGAATCTGTATTCACAAATAAATGTTCCAATTGTTTCTTTTCAGCACATTAACATTTCAGTACATATTTTGCTTTTAACACTGAAAAATTATGGAATGAAAATGTGGAAGTGAACATTCAGGAAGTGAACTTTGCTTTACTTTGCTTCCAATTAAATATTTCACAGATGATTCAGACTAGAAATAACAAGGGATGAAGAAAAGACCACATTAAGCCTTTCCTTTCTATTTTCTACAGCCTTTTATTTTCTACACAATTTTCTACATTGTGGAATTTTTTGGAATCATGCTTTTCGCACTAATTCCATTGATGCCTAAACCTGAAAGCAACACACCAAATAAACAGCAACGGGTTACCAGAAGCACAATTGTTGCTCTGCTTTTTGCTGCTGCATAATTGGCAAGATTGTAAACAAAATGTAATAAGTGATTCAATCACATTACAATACTTTGATATATAATTACACTGTTTATTTTTTATTTTGGAGAGAATGGATAATTCACATCACATAGAAATACTTTTAATAAAAAAATGGATAATTGAATAGATTAAAAGACAGAAATGAGCAACAATGCAGAAGAAGACTGACTGGGGTTCAGGGAAGAGCAATGCTTCCCAAATTTTGTTTCTTATGATCCATATGAAATGGAAAATAAAAAACTGTGTTTCTTTCTCTGAAATTATAGAAATTGTTTGAAAACTTTCCAAGCAGTTTGTAAACTGTTTGCAAACAATTTTGAAACATTTTCAAAATCATTTAGGAAACTAAAGAAATATGTTTGCAAACAAAGTTTTCTGAAAATGTTTCTAAGTGTGAACTAGGCTTAAGACACTTCAACAGTTTTAAAACATTCTATTTTGGATTATGACAACTTGCTTTACTTGCGAAGTAATGTGCTGAATTATTCTTATCGAATAAAAATTATCCAAATATCACTTAGACGAATCTTATTACTGAAGAATATCGGTGTCTAAAAATATAATCTGATGACGATAATAAAATTTGTTGTAATATTCACACTTTCACTTTCCAATAACTCCCAAAATACTATTATTGAAATTAAACATATGGACCATACCTTTTTTATATTAACAATTAAAATTAAAACAATGCAACGCTTGAAAGTTCCAGTAATCGAACGTTTTCTTTGCCTGAAGAAAAAGTTCGAAAATTAGAACTTTGAAACATCGCATTGTTTTAATTTTAATTGTTAATATATATTTTAAAGGTGCATTGTGGTCTCTTACGTCTAATTAGTTTTTACCTGCATGTTAAGACAATTTAATTAATATTATTGAAACTTTTTCTTTTATTGATATCAAAAGTAAACCTTTGTCTTTTAGGATGAGATTTAATTTCAAATCTTAAATCTTGTTGTAAATCTCCAACTTATTTATTTATCTTATGATACAAAACTATGAAAAACAGCTAAGCTATAATTTTACCATTGTTTTTTTTTTCTTTTTCAGTCTTATTCTGTAATAGCAAATGCAATTGATGCAATGCTGTCAATTCTAATGGATAATCATTGCCAAGCCTCTAAATGATAACAATGAGTGAGACCAAATTATTTACAAGTGACATCCTGGAACAGCTGTTTCACGCTTGTTGGCGATCATCAGCCAGGAAAAGTCACAGTAAACAACAAGGTCTCCGTACTTACGCTAGTATGAACAATAAATCGGAAGTGCAGTGGTGCCTCAAAGAAAAAAAATACACAATGAAAAACTCACTAATGAAAAATTAGTGAGAAAATTCATGTGCCAGCAGTGCCTCAATGAATTTTTTTAAAGCATAAAAATTCAAACTACGCATTTGAATTATTAATAATAGTAATGGGTGAGACCAAAATGACAATAGTTAACTGACAGTTATGTTATTTTGAAATATAATTTCATCATTACTTTTTATAAATTTGATATCTTTATTTTTCAAATTAGAATGCGAAGATAGCTAAATGTACAACAGTAAAAAGTTAATTCTGACCAGTTTAACAGAAGAACTGGTGATTTTGTTTTAAATTGTAAATAAAACAGAGAATATTTTAAGTCTTCCTTTTTTTTCTTTTTGTAATGAGCATCACTATAATTATAAAATTAAGAAATTTAATAATTTTAGCAATGTATTAAAAAGAAATTATAAATAGCGTAATACAATGAAATTCCAAAATAATCTATTGTTACATCTGTTGATAATCTTTCTCGCACTCCTTGTCTACTGGTAAGATAATGAATTAGAGCCTTTAGATCCTTAGGAAAACATACTCTTCTCTGAAATGAGTTCATTTTATAGTAATATGCTTATTATGTCTATTAAAAATAGCAGGATAATAATGTATCAAGTTTATATTCAATATCCACATAAAGCAAAGGATTGAATTGGTGAAATACACTTGGGATTCAGTTCCTCTTTCACAGCACAATAACCCCTTGTAATTTGCATGAAAATGGCAATGGAAATCAGTTTTATTTCCCTTCCTTTCCAAGCAGTCTGCTTCACCAAAGTTGATTTCATATCACCAAGTTGTTTTAATATCTTAGACTTCTAATTAAATTGGCTAAACTGATAAGATGATACTAGTTAGTATGATGAACAAACCTAGGAAATTATGCTTATTTTCTTCTTTTTTTTATGTCATAATCAAAATTATTCTCGAAATTATTCTGATTTAGTTGCTTAATGGAATATACTACGTTACGTATTTTTAGTTTTGTTTTCCCACGTGACACGTTTTCCTCCCTCAGTCCACATGTTGGTGTTGATGCAGTGGCTCCTTTCGTTGACGATTTTTTTTTATTATTATTTTTATTCTCTATCTTTTAGTATTTTTTCTTTCTCCCTTTCTTTTCCTTTCCCTCTGTTTTCCCTCTTGATTTCCAAGATGTTTTTATTTTTCTTTTTCTTTTCTCTTAATGTCTGTTTTTTGGTTCATTTTTTCTTCATCTTTATTTCCTCTTTCTCTGCTTCCTTTCTCTTGCTACTTTTTTTTTCTTTCCTTGTGTTACTTTGTTGAAATTTTGTATCGGTTTACCTGATTGGCCTTTTACTGTCACGTGTATGTTTGCTTCATGTCTGTTCTCTTTGTTGTATCTTTAGTAATTTAAAATAAGAATTAGAAACTGTATAGTCAGTATAGATGTAACTTAGATGGCGAGTAGAACAACACGGATACGTTTGTTGTATCTCACATTTTTCGATTATCTCAGGGTTTCTCCCGAGTCGTCTCAAGAAAAATGACTCGCGTTTCTTCGACAAGAATTTGAAGATGGAAGAGCTGCGACGTTTGGAGAGTCAAGCGCTTAAAAGAAAAGGATGCGAGTCTGAAGTGTCTAACGCTAGAAGCTAAGAATCGCCGCCCCAGTATCTGCCATGGAAGAATGCCTAGCGTGCGAAGTTTCGCCCGTGCAAAATTCATCCTTCGGTACTAGATGGAACCCGCACCGGGATGCCCTCATTGAAGCAACATCGTGCGGAAAAATGCCCAACCTACTTGAGTATTTGTGTTGGATGACCAGAACGCTCTACTTCGATGTTGTGAAGAAGAAGGAAGAAAAGAAAACCCTGACAAATGGTAATCCATCGATCGTCATTTTGTATTTCTATAGAAAAGTGTTCAGTAGTTCTTCGTTTTGTCACTTCGGTGGAGTGTTTTCTCTCCTGCCATAACAGTGCGTCTGTGATATATATATAAACGCAAGGAAACCTGCTGGTGTTCTACGAGAACCTGGGATTCCACGGTATGTCTCAAAATACAGTGTTAAGCGTAAGTGAAACAAAATTTTCACCTATTAACATAATGTACGGACAAGGTTTGCCAGCAACCTTTTTTTTGGTTTGTTTTTTTCTCCAGCATTACTCCTATGATAGAAAAAAAGGTATTGTTTTAATTTTGCGAGAAAAAGAAACTTTTCTAAAAGACAAAGAACTTGAGAGAAACTGAAAAAAAAAATTCTCAATATTATTCTTTACTTGAAAATCACTAGTATAGTCCAACAGATGGATCTTGGCGATCTCGTTTGCATGAGAATTACGGAAAACACGAGATCTGGCCATTAGCCTCTTCAGGAGGTGTCAAGGAATTTAGTAATTTGAATGTCTGTCACTAGGAAAATGCCACCTAATTAATTTATTGTTGTTTAGTGACTGTTTTAAATTTATGAAAAGTATATTAAAATATAGCAAAAGTCTCATGCATTTCCCCGTATTATAATTCATTTAAATATTTCAATTAAATGTAAACATACATATATATGAAACATTCATGCATTTTTTATTTGTTTTTGATTTTTGTGATTAGCAAATAAAATAAATGAGAAATCGTGTGCCTTTTTGATTATTAATTCGTTAATGTAATGTTGCATTTTAAATTTAAAATCGATTGTCTTATATAAATGTATCTACATAATCCTGTTATTTTTTTTTTTGTATTTTGTTTTGTTTTGTTTACGTAGGAAATTTTTAAAATTAACGTTTTTCTAATATTTTAGCATTTTTTTTTTGATGGCAATCAATATGTTTGACAGCTCTTCCGTCTAATTTTGAGGCTCTGAAAAGTGCCTTTAAAGATAAATTCTGGTTTGTTTGTTTTTTCTTTCAGCTGTTGCTTCCAATAAATAACTGCGTGAATTGGGAGATGTACGAAATATGTACGAGTAGCTTCAGCTACTGTGTCTTGAACTCTTTCTAAAGGAATGAGAGGTCCTCCATTAATTAATTCCCTCCGAAAATATCCTTCAACTTGCATTATTATTTTCCGTGCGCTGCTTCGTATAACACTGTTTCTCGACATTTTGTGAGAATACTTGGATAGAGGCTATTCTCGCGTAAATTTCGTGAAATCACGAAAAAACGAGATCGTCAAGATCCGTCTGTTGGACTATATTTGACATTGAAATTTCTTCGTTTTGTGAAAAGAAAAAAAAGAAAGAAAAAGTAAAGAAAGAGAGAAAAACAATGTTGTGACAAATAGGTTGAAGGTAAGAAAAAACATTTTTTAAAGACACGTGTGGAAATTCACAATCGTTACTGTGAATTAAAATACATAATATAAAAATTTGGTCAACTTGCATTTGATAATGACGATTTTTTTTATTATTTAATATATGAAGAGAATTCAGTTTAATTATTGACAAGAGCGAAGTAATTACAACAATAGAAGTGTGTAATAAGTAAGTAAGTAAGTAAGTAAGTTTATTTAACTTCAATCGGGGTTTTACCCTTTTCAAGTTATATGATTCCAAAGCTGTTAGACTATTATTTTACATTATAAAATTTTTTAGTTTTTAATTACAACAATGTAAGTTAATCCTACATTAAATTTGATTTTAACTTTATCCTCCCAATCAGAATAAGTAATTAACAATATAAATGTAAATATCCAAATAAATAATATCAATCCTAAGAGAGGAGAAACACAAAAAAAAAAAAATCTGTATACAAACCATACACATACACAATTTCATTAATCAAACAGCACCAGAAATAAACAAAATTATAACTATTTTACACATATATAATTCCTTAATGGCAAATTAAAATAAGTTAAAAAATACAAACAAACAAAAAAAAACCAAACAAATAAACAAAAAAAAGAAAAAAACCTTCATTTCCAATCAATTCAATTGCAACTATACTAATTCCATTTTTTTCCCTTTCTCAATAAATATTATCATGAATTTACATAATTTTTTATTTACATATTGAGAGGACAAAATTTTATACCACCAACCTCTTCTATCCTTAACATTCTTAATTTCCAATCTTTCTCTTTCTTCCGTCAATTTCTCGCAATCAAAAATGACATGCTCCCAACCCTCTACTACTTTGCATCCCAACCTACAAAATTTATCTTCTGTTTTTTTCCAGTATTTGCTTTTCCTCCATAAGGATCCCATTCTTAATTTAATATATATACTTCTTTTATATACTTATTTTTAACTTTTGTACAAATGTAGTAAGAACCATTTCTTTGCCAATTTAAAAATTTGAAATATTTATTATATGCCGAATTTTGTATTTTATTATATATTTTTTGCAAAGTTATTTCGCCAATTCTCTTTATAATATTTACTTTATTGGATGTCCAGTAATCGGCCTCTAAAGCTCTCTCCCATTCTACTACCCCTCCCGCTTCAATAAATATTTCAATAATTTTTTGGGTCCAATTATTTAATTTTCCAATTTTAGCTTTCTCAACCATATCTTCCCAACATATTCTCCGCAGTCTTGTTATATTTAAATTTATTATTTTTTCCAAATATGTAAATGCTCTTTTTAGCAAATCTAGACGATGAGGAAACAGACCTAATTCCGCATTAATAATATATCCTGGGACATCTCTATCCATCGACCAAACAACTTTCATAAACAAATTTTGTATAGATTCAAATTCTTCTCTAATTAACCATCCATCAATTTCCATTCCATAACTTAAAAAGTATAGTATCATTGTTTTAAATAAAAATCTAATTTTACTCCAATCCTCTAATTTTGATCTTTTTATTAATTTAATTGCTTCCCAAGCCGCTGCAACACCTTTCTCTTTTCTATATTTCACGTTTTCATTTATACTGTTTTGTGTTGTAAAAAACCTTCCAAGTATTGATAACTATTTGCAATTCAAATTTCTTCATTATCCCAGTGCCACTTTTCATTTTTCGCTCTTTTTCCTCCTCTCCTAAAAATAATAATTTTTGTTTTCTTTAAATTTATTGTTAGTTTATTAACTTTTGTGAATTCCTTAAGTATCTTAATCATCTTATCTAATTCTGCTTTTGTTTCCGCCATTAACACCAAGTCGTCCGCATACAATAAGCTATAAATTTTTTCTTTTCCTGTCTTAGTTCCACCCCATCCTTCTTCTCTTAATTTTAGTTCTAGATTATTAATCAAAATTATAAATAAAACGGGACTTAGGCCACAACCCTGTCGTACACCTTTATTAAATTTAACTTTTTCTGTTCCATTCCCAATTGTAACTATAGTTTCTTCATAGATATTCCTAATTATTCTCAAAACTTTACCCTTTATTCCTATTTCCTCCAAACATTTTAGTAATACCGTTCTATCTATGGAATCAAATGTCGTTTTAAAGTCTACGAATAGTGCATACAAGTTCTTTCTTTTTCCCATTAACCTTGTAGTTATACATGTATTTAAAACGAACATATTGTCTATTGTCGAATAACCTTTCCTGAATCCTGCTTGATTTTCTACAATCAAAGTTTTTTCTTCTAACCATTTTTCTATTCTACCTCTTAAAATTTCTCCAAATATCTTAAAATATGTATTTAATAATGTAATTCCTCTATAGTTATTTGGGTCGCATTTATTTCCGATTTATAAATAGGGATAATTTTTCCAGTTCACCAATTATCCGGGAATTTTTCGGCCTTCCAAATCCGATTCATCCAGCTTAAAATTCTTCGCTTCTGTAGGCAAATTCTTAATATAATCATTTTTTATTCCATCAGGGCCTGCAGCTGTATTCATTTTTAAGCGTTTCAAAACTGACATTAATTCTGTGAGATTGATTTCTTCATTAAATAGTTCTATTTCCTCATCTATCTTCACTAACCTATTTTCAATTTCTTTTTCCTTTCCTTTTTCAATTTTGTTACTTTTCTCAGTCTTCGAAACTCTAACCCCCTCCAATAATGTGATAAAATGATTCTCCAATACATCATCATCTACTTCTTTTTTATAATCACAATTTCTTACTTTACCTCTGTATTTCTTAATCATGTCCCAACATTCCTTACCCGTATTAATCCTATCAAAATTTTCTTTTATGTTTTCCTCCCATAATTCTTTTTTCTCTTTGCACATTTTTTTAAATTGTTTTTTCAATGCTATATATTTTTTTCTTTCCTCTATTGTATTTTCATTCTTAAAATTTTTTAACTGTTCTTTTACCTTCCTTTTTAAATCTTTAAGTTCTTTATCACGCCATCCCTTTTCTTCTATATTTTCTTTCTTTTCTCTTATACTATGTACCCCCTCTTTTAATAATTTTGTAAAGCTTTCATCAAATGCATTTATTTCATGAATAGAATTTAAAATCGTTTAATTTTTCTGAAAAAGTTAAAAACCTGTTTATATTTATTTATATTTTCCCCTATTAAACTCACTTCCCATATATATTTCTTTGTTACATTCTAAGCTATATTTTTTCTACATACCCTATTTCTTATTGAGATTGGCAGATGGTCTGATATCCAACAATCCGCTACTTCAAAATAAATATCATTTTGTAAGAATTTTTCGTTAACAAAGCAAAGGTCGATCACTGAGCATCCTGTATTACCAATATAAGTCCAGTTTCCTACATTATTGTTTTCATAGTTTCCATTTAAAATTTCTAAATTATTTTCTCTTGCCCATTCCATAAGTAATTTTCCCTCTTTATTACACACCTTATCCAAAGAGTTTCTATCTTCAAATAATAATTCGTCCTCAAAATTAGAATTAATACATTTACAATTTAAATTACCTCCGCGCACATTCATGTCCCCTATAACAATTATATTTACATCATTTTTTAAATCCTCTATAATGTTTTCATTTAATTTATGTAATAATCTATTTATATCTTTATTATAAATTGCAATAAACTTATAGGGGTCTTTTCGACTCACAATATTTACAATAATACAATCCTCATAAATCTTTTGCGACACAAATTTAATATTCTTGCTCTTATTTATTCCTAAACTAATTCCCCCACTTTAAAGATATCAAAGTATTTCGGACGAAAAGTTCAAAGTTAAGTTCAAGAGTGAAGTCCAATATAAAGTAGTTCGAAAGAAAGAATTAATGTACCGGTATAGTTAAAGTCTTCCAAATTTACTTTGTTTATCTGCTAATTTATGACTCCATTCATATCTATTACTTAAACCAATATTTTCAATATTTTCAGCTTTTTACAACCATGTTTCAATTAAAATTATTACATCGAAGTCATTGAACACTTTCTTTAAATCACTATTATCCTTATTCATTAAACCATTCACATTCCAGGCTATTATCGTTGGAACGTTATTTTTAACTTTTTCCTTATTGGAATTCTTTTTCTTTTTTCCATTCATTGGTTGTAAATTACTTTCTTCTCCTTTACTATTACAACTTCACCATTTTTCAGTTTTTTGAAACCTCTGTTGATAACCTTCTAAGCTTTCTTCCCTTTGGTTAATTATGATTTCTCGTTTTTTGAGTCTTTTCCTTCACTATTCTTCACACCTATTTCATTTACTCTCCCCCTTTCTTCTGATTTAGCTTTTCTCATCCATTCTTCATACGACCATATTTTATCATTTACCTTTAGCTTATTAAAAACAATTTTCGCTGAGTTTCCTTTTCTCCTTTCTTGTAACATAATTTCTATTAACTTTTTCCTTATTGCTCTAGTCTCTGCTGAAAAGTCTTCATCCAAATAAATCTTCTTACCCTTAAGATTAGATCTATTTCTTATAATTTTTTCTTTTTCCTTCCAGTCATAGAATCTTACAATAATCGGTCGTACCTTAAAAGTGTCCTTTGTATTTCTTTTTCCTAATCGATGTGCTCTTTCGATGGATTGGATCTCCACTCCTAGTGGCTTTCTACATATTTCTTTTATTTTTTCTTCCGTTTGTTCCCATGTTTCCTCATTTTCTTCCTTTATTCCATAGAAGACTAAGTTGTTTCTTCTTCCCCTATTTTCCATTTCTATCACCTTTTCTTTTAAATCTTTAATTTCTCTTTCCAATTTCTCTTTTTCTAACGCCTTCTTCGTTTCTTCCTCCTTAAGTGACTTTACCTGTTGTTCTAGATATATCATTTTATTTCTAAAGAGTTCATTTTCTTCTTTTATTATTTTAATTAGCTTTGTTTCTTCTTTGACTGCTTCTATATCTTTCTTCAATTCTTTGACTACATCTGTATCTTTCTTCAATTCTTGAAGAACTTTTAATATATTTTCTTGGAAATTAGCACTCAGCTTATTTTCTTCCCCTTTCCCTTGCTACCTTGTTAATGGCCTCTTCTGACTGTAACGCTGATAATTGACTCTCCGCTTCAGTATTTCTTTTTGGTCTTTTCTCCGGCGGAGATCTACTTATATTACTTCTAGTAGCAAATATATCCAGCTGGCTTCTTGAATCATTGCTAACTTTAATGCAAGATTTAGAGGAATTTAAACTACCCACACTACTTGCACGAGGTCTTCTGCTAATAAACTCTTCCATCTTTAAATTGCTTAAGACGGCCTTAATATTTTCACTGGCTTATTTAATCAAATAAATTCAAAAGTTCAGTTCAGTTCAATTAATTATTGTTTTCAGTTTGTATCCCTATTTAT
>JAFIDM010078826.1:0-10343 GCA_023159025.1 Thereuonema tuberculata | reverse complement strand
AATACCAAAAAATATAAATTGTTTCTAAATTTTGCCGCTGAAGACGTGGAGGTAAATTGACAGTACCTCCATAGAAACAGTGATTTATATTATATTTAAGCCCTCAAAACAAAAAACATGGCGGTCACCCATCTTATATACTAGTGAATTTCAAATTGACCATGTGGCAATCTCGTATTCGAATCACCAAGAAATTTTGCTCCTTTGCATGCTTGAATGTTTATATATCGACAAAGACCACTACTTGATCCGAACTAAACTAAATTTAAAACCTAAAAATTCTACAACAAAAAGGCACCACTCATCCCAAAATTTGACATTGGTAAAATTCAACCGACATTACTAGCGGCTGAATTAAGACAAAATAAACTCTCAAAATTGGGAAGAGCTCAAACACAAAATTATCAAAACTGCTGAAAATATGATTCCTCTACAAAAACAAAGAAACAGCCGTGGTGGAATGAAGATTGTGAACATGCGGTCAAATCCCGACAGGAAGATAGGCGTTGATTTCCCTACAAACGATAACGGTGCCTTGAATGTTGATCTTGTGATGGTGGTCTGTGGCGTGGGTGACAGTTGCGTTATCCCAAGGCATTGGACAAGTGAAAGGAATCTCCGCTCGCGCCCGGCGCCTTCCTGCCAACGCCCACAATCCCCTCCCCCACACGCAGACTGACTATATAATCAAGATCCCAGATTTATTTCGTGAACTTGAAAAAAGGCACTATATGTGTCGAAACTAGTTGTTCCATTTCTTTGTTATTATGTTTTTATTTTCCTAATATCTGTGCGTCGGCGTATATAATATTGTAAATTTATCAGCGCACGTAAATACTCACTATTTTGAACTATCTATTCAATCGCCATTACCATACGAAAACATGGGTTTGCTTGACGACTACAGTCAGGACTTGCACAAGGACATTTATCAATTCCTCAACCTCCAAAAGAAGATTGCTGCCACAAAAACAGCCATCATTTGCAACCGACAGTGCCGCAGAATGGACCTCATCCCGCACTCCCTCAACGTTAAGGTATGTGAAAATTCGCCCGCCATTCAAAAAGCTTTAAGACGGCTGCGCAAGTGCATTTTTCAAAAAAGAATTAACTCTCTTCACAAAAAGCAAAATTGGTTAGTGCATCGCATCCAGTGCCTCTCGGATTTATTGCAAAAAAGGATTCATGTGTTCCCGTTCGTTGGGCTATTAAAAGAAGCAGCCTCCAGATCTCAAAAGGAATTTCAACGTATCATGCAGGTTCACATAAGGAAGCTTAGCGCTATGAGTTTACAAAAATGGCCCCCGGTTCCTACAAATGCCAACAAAGTCATCAACATTAGCAAAATACAGCTGAGTCCCATTCAACATCATATCCTAAGCAAAGGTTTAAAGTTCAATGTTTTATAAAAACCCAAGATGCACGACATCATTCCAAAAATAGAAGTAGCACTAACCTCCGTGCCCGCTAAGGAAATCCCCGCCTCCTTGAGAGAATCCATTGGCAATATTGTCCGTAAGGCTTTAAAAACACCCATCCTTAACAACCTCAATCCGTTGGAAATTGTTGAATTAAAAAAGCTCCAGAATTCTATGACACAATGCTCCCTCACCACCGCTGATAAGGGTGGAGCCGTGGTCTTAATGGACAAACCACAATACGCTGAGATGGCTGACAACTTCTTTCAATCAACACCTGGACTAAAATTTTTCTCCTCAGATACAAAAATTGTTTTAAACCACAATAGGTAAGTCATTCGTTCCCTGGCAAAAAGTGGCCATCTAAGCGCCCAGTGTGCTCTCATGCTCAAGGACGAAACCTTATCGATTCCTAAAATCAGGTTTCTTCCCAAAATTCATAAACCTAAAAACGAGAACGGGATTTTCGCGGCTAGACCCATCGTTAGTTGCCATAACTCTGCCGTAAAAGGACTTTCCGATATTATATGCAAAAAAATAGATAACTTCAACATCTATTCCAGCTTCACTGTCAAAAATAATATAGAGGCCATCAAAAAGATTAGGACATTAACTTTCCACCCCAGTTACAAATTCTTTTCACTGGACGTGGACGCCCTGTTTACGTCAGTCTCCCTGGACCTCATCACAAGGGAGCTGGAGCATTTACAATGCAAATCTTTCATCAATCATGTCAACTCTTCTACTCCATTGGAGTTGTTACCTTTCATCGATGCCCTGTTCAAAATGCAAATATTTACATTCGAGGGCAGCATGTATCAGCAAACCAACGGGCTGTTCATGGGACTGGCGGCCTCCGCCGCTCTCGCCGAAATCGCCATGATTTATATTGAGGATTCAGCATTTCTCATTTACAACCAACTTAAGATTCACATCCCATTGTTCATCAGATATGTGGCCGATCTTTTATTCTATAGTGATCCCCTTGACCAACAAACAATGACGGAAATCTCCAATATACATCCCGTGATCAAATTCAAAATAGAAATGGAAAGCAACCTCGAAAAATCCATTGCTTTTCTAGACCTACTCATTCAACGCAAAAACCAAGGTTTCCACACCACTGTGCACCGCAAACTGACCAATCAACAAATAACCCTAAATTACAACTCTTGCACCCCAACCTCCTTCAAAATTAACAATCTAAACATGGCCGTAAAAAGAGCATTCGACATTTCCAGTGATCACCAATCTTTCAAACACGAAAAAAAGCACATAGCAAAGGCGACAACCCGTCACTACAAAGACGACATGCCGGTTCACAAATCCAATCTCAAATATGTTTCCATACCCTATTATCCACCTTTACATAAATCGCTCAACAACATTCTGCGACCCCTGCAAATTGTCACAACATCTCCCGCCAGTCAAACACTGGGCAAAATTCTCCAAAAACAAACACTCCAAAGATCCTCCGACGAGATACTATCCACGCAGGGTGTCGTGTACGCCATACCCTGCCTTCAGCAACCATGTTTTTATGTTGGTGAGACAGGTCAACAACTGGGAGACCGCCTTTACCAACATCAATATGCAATCAATAACCGAAACACCAATTACGCAACTGTCACCCACGCCACAGACCACCATCACAAGATCAACATTCAAGGCACCGTTATCGTTTGTAGGGAAATCAATGCCTATCTTAGGAAGTGCAAAGAATCGGTCTTTATTTTAAGTGAGCCATCCTGTTACAACGAAACCATTTCTGTGAAAAATATCAGCAAATACAAAATCCGAAAAACAAAAAGAAAAGCTTCTTTAAAATCAAGGCACTCTGCTAAGGGCAAAAACAAACCAAAATAAATAGCAGGGAGAAACGAGAGGAGGGGAGGGCCAAAAGAGGGGAAAAAGGTTATAGGTTTTAAGCACTCTTCCCCTCCGCTATCCCAAGGCATTGGACAAGTGAAAGGAATCTCCGCTCGCGCCCGGCGCCTTCCTGCCAATGCCCACAATCCCCTCCCCCACATGCAGACTGACTATATAATCAAGATCCCAGATTTATTTCGTGAACTTGAAAAAAGGCACTATATGTGTCGAAACTAGTTGTTCCATTTCTTTGTTATTATGTTTTTATTTTTCTAATATCTGTGCGTCGGCGTATATAATATTGTAAATTTATCAGCGCACGTAAATACTCACCATTTTATAAACAGTAATTAAGATAAAAACATGATTTAAATACCATTTTAAACGGAAGAAACCAAAGAATTTTTTAATAAAAAAAAAAAAAAATCGAAATTTCGAAGATTTTTGGGCCCTGGACCCACTTAAACTTGAATAATTACATGTATTTGTGTATACTGATTAAAAACAAATGACATTATAACTTTTTTTTGTAAAAATAAAAAGCTTTGCTATCATTGTACTGGATGATTTTATAAAATTTTTACAACCAATAGAATCTAAAGAATTACATTTGTATATAAATTATAACAATACTTTTATTGAATTTCAAAGTTATTGAAACTGAAAGATAGCAGGTCTGTGTCGACTGTAATGTTACGGGACAGTAATTTCTGCAGTCAGCATGTAGCCTATAATTATTATGTATTATAAATATACACATCATAAAAAATGAATGACATATTTGATATTAATTTTTTTATTAACAGTGCATGAAGTAGAGCTGTTCATAAACATGCAGTCTCAAAATGGGAAAATGCAAGTTTGCAAAAGAATGGATGGACAGAAAAGACAGCAGTGGAAACAAGATTTCTGTTTGTACAAAATAAATCTTATTCTCCCCGTCTTTCTGCCCAATTTCCGTAGCTAAAGGTTTTCATGCTATTAATCAACATTTTGAGATGCCAAAACATCAAAGTAACTTGGCACGAGTAAAAGATACAAATCAACTTCTAATCTCAAATAGTGATCAAGTAGCCCAGGGCCAGCCTGGGATTCGAGTGTACAGTATTAAAGATTCCATTTTTGAAGCACCAAATTAACTCGGCGGTGTAAGCGGTCTTGTGAAAAATTAGTTGCAATATTTCCAAAGACATTGCCAGTTTTTTAAATGCAATGTTCCCATCTGCTGTACCAGAGCAATTTTCTTTAAGCATCTTACTTTGGATTCAATGATCCATGCATTAGGTCTCTACTTTAAAATATGATGAACCAATTTTTGTTAACAATCTATTTCTAGTTTAATGTTTGATTTAGCAACAAACAATGCAGGTAATAAAGAGTTGCAAACTGCAATCAGATTTTGGTCCGAGGAAAAAAATGAAGTGGTATGTCACCATCTAGAAACATTTTACTTGGGCCATGCAACTGCTCAAATCCTAAAGGACAAATTTGAAATTTGCAAATTGCATTGTTCAGGGCAATTAATAAACTTGAATGAACCTGATTGTTAAATGAAGAAATAAAAGAAATTAAACACCTTTTCATTTATTTTAGGTCCATCACAACCAGAGTAGAGGAAAAGGACTTAGAAATGCATTGTATATCATATGAATATTACAAGTCTACAATATCCTAAAAGGTTTAGAAGAGCTTGGATCTGATGCTTCAGAACTAATTATATAGTTCATCATTAATTTCATGATTGGCCTTCCAGATTGGAGGACTTCACTGAAATTCAAAATAGTAAAGACTTGCCCAATACGCATTTTATAAAACATGTAACTTCTCGAAGGTTGACGATAGAGCCTGCTGGCAAGAGATTACTGGAACAATGGGATGCTGTGATTGAATCTTTTATATCCATTTGTGTTCATTAAAGAATGTTTATTCATAGGTATAAATTTTTAAAAATATTCTCTCTGATAGAGACGAGTAAAACCTGTGAACAGTACTGAGCTGATGCTTCACTCGTTTTGTTCTTCAATAACAAAGAGAAGAGCCCTTAATTCATGTTTTACATGAACACAAAGAATCTCATGGTTTCTATTATGGGTCGTTCATGTAAAGCAGAGACTATAGAGAGTTTTAAGAAATCACCTTCTGCAGATGCTTTTAAGAGTGATTGTTTGTTGTCACTTAAAGATATTCCATTGAGTGATGAAATGAAATCATTGCTTGCTCATTTGTCACATTCTGAAATGCATTTAATTCACAAATGAGTAAGCAGTATGTTGCTGCTGGAAAATATATTATTGGAAAAAAAGTCATCACCTCGAGAGTTCTGAGAAGTTTCGGATGTCTGCAACCAGATAAGTTAAAGTCTGGGCAATGTCAAAAAAAGTTGCAGATAATGGTAGGTTCATTGCCCGTAGCATTTGAAAATGATAAATTGATTAATGAATGGAGACTTCTCCAACTTGAACATGTGGAATATAATAATAAAATGAGAATTAAGTACTATTGGTCTCAAGTTATTAAACTTAAAACTGTTGATGATATGATTAAATATCCATATGTTACTATGATTGCAAGAATATTAACAATGTCAGCATTACCATGGGACAGTGTTAAAGCAGCCTTGACAGACCTTGAAAAACTTCTTTCAGAGGACAGAGCATCAATGACTGTATGAACTTTAAATGCCAGATTAAATATTGCCGATGGACTAAAAGGTTTCAACAATAAACCCCATTCGGTACCTATGAATTAATTAGTTCAACCTGTATTGCTCATAAAAGTTAGGAGGATTATTTGCAAAATGAAAAACAGAAGGCTGAAGAAAAAGAAAAAAAATTAGAAGAACACCAATTTAGAATTCTCGAGGAAGAGAAAAGGCAAAAGCTTGAAAAGAGTCAAGAAACGATAGAGATGTTGAAATCTGAGTTGATAGTTGCAAAAGGCTTGGAAAGTGCTCCTTGCTTCTTCTAAAAGTTTATCTACAGCAGATGCTTGTACAAACTTGACAACGCCATTAAAAGAAAGGATTTTATATCAGTAAGCATTGCGTTGCCCAGGCCATGTTGGAGGGAGCCATGAAAAACACTTCTGAATGTAGGCAGAAAAGAAAAGCTATTGATGGCTTGGAGGAAAAAAACTTTGATATTCTTTAGTGAGATTAGATTTCTGAGTCTTTATTTCTCTTTTTTCTTCCTACTTTGTAACATTGTCCAATTGTTCGGTGGTGTGGAGTTCTATATGTGATATGGGAAGAGCAACAGCCACAAAAGTTCGCTAGTAATATTGCATCAGAAATAGTTCCTGAAATTCAAAAATCATTGCTAATTGATTCAGCATTCTATCTGTATTTATTATAAAAAAAAAAATATAATAAAAAAAACTTCGTTGAATTCACTTGATGAATTTTCACTTTTTGCTCAAATTAATAACATATAAATGACCTTTTAAGTTCATTAAATAAACGAGAATCTGTCTTTAAGATCTGAAAATAATGACAATCTAAATAACTTGCATGTGATTAATGTCAATAAGTATAAACATAGTTATTAAATGTTTATTTTATTTCAGAACAATTAGCTGAATAACAAACAGAACTACAATTAAAAATTCTTTTTCAATAAATCTTTAAACTACAAAAAATAAGCAACTCATCGAATTTAATTGTAATCCATATCACCTCATGCCTACAAGTTTTAACGGAATTCAGGATACACTGTGATTCCTCATCCTTGAACTAATAGTAGAGTATGTTCAAATCTTTATACAAATCCTTCAAATGAACAAGTGAATGATAATTTTTTGACCTATGTTAAGCAAAAATGTATGGAATTAGATGACAAAGAAAGATATATCATAGTGACGATGGATGAAATTCATTTTTTGATTATAATGGAGGAAATTTATGTGGTGGAGCTCATAGTAGCTCCAATGTTGCTACTAGTGCTTATGTATTTATGTTTTGAAGTTTACTGTCATCCTACAAAGATGTAGCTCATATTTTGCCTGTGAAAACATTGAAAGCTAATGATCATTATAATTGGGGCTAAGAAAATTTATTATTGGCTTAGAAAGTACAGGTTTTAAGGTTGTGGCTACTGTTAGTGACAACAACTCAGTTAATAAAAAAGCAGTATCCTTGTACATATATATGCTGATGAATGAGCGATTGTTTAAACATATTATGTCCTTCTAGTGCTCTGTGATAACATGGAGGACGCAGGTAGCAGTATGGTAGTTTTTACATTCATATTGACTCATGCCATTTACAGATTCGTCTCAGACGATTGTTTCACATTTGCGTCGTTTTGGAGGTATCTGGGGCTGATCATCAGTTTGATTTGGTTGTTCATGGGGGGCGTATCTCTTCAATTTGTGTTGGAGATATGCTGGAATCCCAATGGACTTCAGACTGCGTTGAGCAAGTTGACCAAGCACAAGTTCGTGAGAGAGTTATTTTATAGATAATTACGAAATATTTTATAATATGACATTACTAACGACACAATGTGATACAGTATTAAAACTGGGAAAACTTGTTTCTCAAACTGCAACGTAATTGGGCGCAATGAGCCTATGCGATCCTTTCGTCTGTCAACTGGAAAATCAGTAACTGACCTTGCCATTATTATTAGCACTAGCACTGGAAAAGCGAAAGCTATTAGGATGGAGACCTCGCGAAAAAATTTAGCGGGGGAGGGACGAACAAAAGAGTTTGAGATGTGCCTAGCAGATCGGTTGCACCCCGACTGAGTGTTAAAGGTTACCATAAAATTGTATTTCAAACGCCCCTGACTATTGATGTCAATGATTGTAAATAGGTATTTTTGAATAAGCTAATTAATTGGTTAGATAACTGGAATCTTTAATTCTTCAATACAGTTCGTAGTGAAACCCTCTTTCACAGTGTTTCCGAGTTTGCCAATTACAGTCGGACCTCTATTTAACGAAGTCGCTAAATCCCGAAAAAAAGTTCGTTATATGGAAAATTCGTTAAATAGAGATTCACCTTTTAAACTATATAAAACAGATTTAAAATACATAAACAATAAATATTATTAAAAAAGCAATAATTTTAATGACCACATGCGTACTTAAATTTTACTAATAAAGTCTTGTTAATTTTGTCTGAGTTTTTTTTTTGGAAAACGTGTTGTCGCTCATAGTATGTCTCGCATCTTTGCAATGCACCAAAAACCCCTTCAGGCGTATTTTCTTCAAATTGTAATCCGCGTCGGATTGCTTCAAATGATTTTAGCATTTCATCATAAGAAGGTTTTTTGATTTCTGCATCATGATCATTTCCATTTTCATCATCTTCATCGCAATTCATTGCTATATTGTTTTTTATTTTTCACACTGTCCAAAATATCGGATTCAGTTAGTGTTTCCGAAGTCTCAACTTCAAAATCAAGTGAAAGATAATCACCAATCAGCACATCATCGTTAATTTCTTCTTTTTTCCTCAGCTGTGCCCTCGAAAAAGTTCGTTAAATAGAAAATGCACTTCGCTATTTGGAGGTTATTTTACGAAGAAATTAGCAAAATGTTCTTGGTTCCAAAGAAAAGTTCGCAAAATAGATTTTCGTTAAATAGAGGTCCGACTGTACTTTAGTGTATTTTCTTTAATTTGGTTCGCAAAATTGTATTTTTCTGGTTTTTTTTTTAGTTATGTTAAGGCTGCTGTATTCTGTTAAGAAAAAAAAAAGAGCAGACAGTAAGATTTTAATCTCGAAGAAACGAGAAATAACGTCAACTTTGACATAAAGGATGAGATGGGGGTGTGTTCAGATTCAGATGTCCTCGAGAAAGGTGTGTGACCGGCAGGCGACTGAACAAGGGCTCTGGAGACCTTATCAGATCCCTGACTACCTTACTTTTGGAAGTTATTCCGGTATTTTCAAGGCTACTAGAGTAATTATGCACTTAAGGAAAAATACAATTAAGAATCATCAACTTGTAAGTACAATTTTTCTATTTCTATGGAAGGAACCGAAATTACAAGTGCAAGGGAAGTAACCTGTAAAATGGAGTATATATATATATATATATATATATATATATATTGTTAAGAGGAATGATTTTTAAGTATACACGTATGAGATAAAGGACTAGTAGACTTGTTGAGGAATTATTTTTTTTCGACAGTGAAATCATTAGAAGTAATCTAGCAGTTGAAAAGCCGTTAAATGTATCCGGAAAGTTCCGAACTTCAAGTTTTAAAGGCGATACCATTCAAGGAAGTGAGCGAAGCCCAATGATAATTTTGTTTAAGACGTTAATAATTTTCGTTCTATGTTCACACAAGGTGAAAGTCTATTCAAAGAATTATGTGAAACCAATAGATGAACTTTGTTAGAACCATAATTTCTGTTCTATGTTCATAATAGGGGAAAGTCCATTGACAGAATTAGGTGAAAGCCAAAGATAAACTTTGCTAGAATAATAATTTTTGTTCTATGTTCACACAAGGTGAAAGTCTATTCATCGAATTAAGGTAAGCTACCTGATAAACTTTATTAGAACTATAATTTTTTTGTATATATTCACCCAAGGTGAAGGCCAATTCTAGGGATTAGGTGAAGCCAAGCCATTAACCTTATTTATAAAATTTTTCAGTTAGTCTCACACAAGGTTTAATGAACTATCCAGAGGATTAGTCCGAGTTTATTATTTTCAACTTACTAGATAAGATTATTGAATTTTTATTCACTAGGTTAGTGAACAGGTATTGGAGTTTACAGTCAATATATCACGTCAATATTGAGCTATATAAGTTAACTTATTATTTTCTCGAAAATTAGATAAAGTAGATTAAGTAACTCCATTGCAGTTTCCAATAAATGGGAACATTTGAAGGATAGAAGAAATTCTTGGATATCATATAAGAAAGAATCGAATGGCGGAATGTTCTACAATGGCGGATTAAATTCCAATTAGATTGATACAAGATTTTTCAAGGATGCCAGAGGACAAGTTATTTGGATCGAATAAATCGACGAACTTGTAAGTAGAACTATATTTATTTATTTTTCGATTTCTACAGAGGAGGAAGATGTCCGC